>JAMPIV010005176.1:0-56437 GCA_024509875.1 Oreohelix idahoensis | reverse complement strand
GCAAATTGGAATTTATTATCCTTCTTTCGAACAATAACCATAGACGAAGAGTATGCTGAAGTGGATGGTTCAATGATTTCCAAACGTATCATTTCATCCAATTCTTTTTCGACTTGAGACTGGAAATGGATAGGTATTGGATAGGGTCTGACTCTGATAGGATTATGATCAGTTAGCACAATGTCATGTTCAATGACATGTGTGTGTCCCGGGATGTCTGTAAGAACATCCTGAAATGTTTGCAACATCGAAGAAACTTGTCGATGTTCCTCAGCGGAAAGATTTGGAGAAACGGTCACGTTTTTCCAAGATTCCGTAGAATAAAGTGGGACCATAGAAAGAGGAAGATTGACATCAGAAAAAGTAGTTTCCTCATCCTGTATAACTGACAGAGATGAGTACTGACCATGAGTTGCTTGTGAATTGTCCGTAGCCTGGAAAATAGGCTGCAAATAGTCATGTCTTAACGTCATGAAAATTATCAGTGAGCAGTAGTTTATGTGGAAAGTTTTATGCTTTCCATCAATATCGACAACATAGCCGACATCAGAAATTTTGGAGACTATTGCATATGGACCTTTCCATGCAATTAGAAGTCTGTTCTCCCTTGAAGGAAGTAGAACGAGAGCTTTGTCACCTGGACAAAGTTGTCGTAGACATCTATTCTTATTTGCAAACTGCCTTGCCTTTTCTTTAGCAAATTCGGAAGACGAAGTTGCTAGTTTGCATGCCTCGATGATCTTTTGCCTAAGAGCAATGAACATACTCATACGAAGATTGAGTTTCATCGCTAATATTATCGGCAGTGATTAGATCGTGAAGTAAAGACATAGGGCCGCGCGGTTGCGCGCCAAAGACAAGTTCAAAAGGGGAAAACCCCGTATGTTCATTGGGGACCTCTCTATACGCATAGAGAGCCGCGGGTAAGACCCTGTCCCAATCCTGAGGATGATCCTCAGTTATTTTGCCAAGTAAAGTTTTCGGAGTCCTATTTAAACGTTCGCCTAACCCATTAGACATTGGGTGATAGATACTGCTGAGAGACCTTTTAATATGTAGCATAGACATTACCTGTGACATAGTGTCTGATATAAGTTGAGTGCCATGGTCTGACAATATTTCTCCGGGAAAACCCAAGCGAGAAAATATCAGCCAAAGAGCGTCTGCGATATCAGCAGTTGAGATGCTCTTGAGAGGTATTGCCTCTGGCCAACGTGTGCACATACCGACACATGTAAGGATAAATTGATGTCCTCTAGCCGACTTAATTCTAAAAGGACCGATAATATCTATTGCCATTTTTTGAAAAGGGCGAATAGGAATGTCAGCAGCCTGGATAGGCGCAGCATGTCGTGGTCCTTTAGATTTGACCTCCTGACATACTTTGCAAGAGCGACAGTACATACGTATGTCCTTGCTCACAAATGGCCAAAAGAAAGCCGCAAGAACCCTCGACTTTGTACGGGAAAAACCCATATGTCCAGCACATTGCGAGTCATGAGCATGTTGCAATATTTGCAATCTCATGCTCTTAGGCACAAGAATTTGTGAATGAGTGGACGTAGTCGAGTCTTGTACCATACGTACAAGTACGCCGTTCTTCATAGAAATCCAAGATTTTCTATTAGTATTCTGATTAGGATCACCTTTTTTTTTGCTAGAATGAAGAATTTTTGTAAAGAAGGATCTTCTTCTTGCAATTTGATAAATGAGTCACGTGTAATAGTCAAGTGACTATCTTGGTCATTTACTTCATCATTATTAGTTAATGAAGTTTGAGGTGGATCCAGAGCATGTGCTCTTGTGACCACCGCATTGGTAGCTTCAATGTTTTGCTCTTCCCAAACAGCAATCTGCTGTGGGGTACTTTCCCTAACTCCGTGAATACGACCAATAATAAGGTCCGCAATAGGGTTTGGAAGTAGACACGCGTGGACCTCTCCCGTGAAGAAAGGAGTAGCAATATGTATTATGGCAGTAGGATACTTTTCCAACGTGCCACCAAAATGTGATGACACATTTGATGACCTTTCCTGTAGCACAGGATGGATTTACAAGAGATTGTCTAACACCAACAGTAGTACATCCAGAATCAAACAACACTGAGACTGGATTACTATTTACAAGCCCCTTATGTAATATAAGAGAACCTCTCCCGTCATGAGCTACATTAGCAGGAAGAGCGGGCAAAGGATGACCACAGCTTAAAGTAGTAACGGTTTTCGGGTCAAATAAAGTACTGCATTGGATACATTTATTTGCTCTACCAAAATCAAAAGATGAGCATCCGATAGCATTATGGTCTTTATCATTATTAACCTGTTTATCTGCTCCCTGAGATTCTTGTTGAACAGAGTTTGTCTGTTGATATCTTTTTCTCTTATGTTGCGATCTACCGCGACCATTATTGCCTCTGCAATTATCATTAAAGTCCCTACTGTAAATTTTATCCTGGTTTGAGTTCCAGTTTCCCATAACTGTCATTACCATCTCTATGCTGTTGAGAACCTCTATTATCTTGGTATTGAGGTCTCTGCAAATAATATTTTCCTCTATAAGCCGATTACCTTTAGTGAAAATTTCTAAAGTTAACGGGTAGTAAGGAGAAAAAAAATACCCGTGTAAAGTTATTAGGTTGTCTCCAGTTCTGGGAAGAAGAATCACCCTGGAATTGATTACTATGGTTCTGGGCATAATTACGGTTACTCTTTTTATGAAATTTTGCTGGCTACCCTGAAATTTACGCATAAAATTTGGGCCATAAGGTGCTGCCGAAGCAACTGGCAGACCTTCTTTTACTTTAGAGTTGCTAATGGTTATGTGAGGATGCGCAGTAACATACTGGCTACAGTATTCTTCCATTTCTTTTATGTTTTTAGGCTTACGCTCATGAAGAAAAGAAAGAAAAGCTTCATTAACAGAAGACATAACCTTGTCTCTAAGTAGTAAGTCCATAAGAGCTTCAAATGTACTTTCTGTCTTAGACAGCTCAACCCATCGTAAAAAAGTAAGACGTATCCTTGAGAATTCAACTCCAGTTTCTGGTAACATGTTTTTAAATAGAAGACGACATCCCGTCCTCGTTAAGTTGGTACTTCCTTTAACAATGCTGATCTGACAACCTCATATGTGTTCTTGTCAGGCACATCTACCATACCCAACAAAGTCAAAGCATCAACGCAAAGTACCCTGGACAGATGATAAACATATAATGCTTTATCTATGTTATGCACTTTACATGCACTTTCAAATCTATCTAGATAAAATGTTATATCATCAATAGAAGCATTGAATGATGGTAAATTAAGCTTGAAATCAACAGCATTAGACTTATTAGCAGATGATACCTTATTAGCATCATTAGCATTACTAGACAACTTTCAACTTTTCTAACTCCAAAGCTAAGAGTTTTTCTTCATGCTCCATTTTTGCTTTTCTCTCATCAGCCTCTCTTTGTAACCTTCTTTCTTCAGCCTCAGCCTGTAACTTACTTTCTTCAGCCTCAGCCTGTAACTTTCTTTCTTCAGCCTGTAACTTTCTTTCTTCAGCCTGTAACTTTCTTTCTTCAGCCTCAGCCTGTAACCTTCTTTCTTCAGCCTTAGCCATAGCCTCTTTTTCAAGTCTCTTCTCCTGAGATTCTGCTTCTCTTTTTTGTTTTTCCATTTCCATTTGTAATCTCTTTTCATCCACCTGCATCTGCAGTTTTAAATTTTCAGCATCTATTTTCTTTTGTTCAGTTTGTTCTTTCATTTTTTTCTCTTCCATCTTTAATACCTTATCATATTGAGTAGTTGCATATTCTTCCAACTTATCACCTGTCTTGCCAAGGGATTTCCCTTGTTCAATAAAGTAATCAAGTGTAGACATGATGTCTAATATTATGAGTCACAACCTGGAATAATTAATTAACTTATTTCAACCTTAATAGCAACAAGACTTAATAAAGTACTTGTATAATCCCAATGTTTAATCCAACCTCTGTGGGAAACCAGTCTTTGACACCAAACTTGTATTACTCAATGTATAATAATAATATCACAAGTCACTTCTTAATCATCAGTGCACTACATAAATCAGTGCATAACCATCAGTTATTTATCATAACTGCACTACAATAGTGCATAAGCAAAAAACCACCAGTTAGTTATGATAAGTGCACTATAAATCAGTAGTGCATGAGCATATATGTAACAATAGTGAATGCTAACTATGCAAGAACTATGTAAACAATAACAAAAACAATGTAAACAATAACAAAGATCAAAGTCAATGTAAACAATAACATAGATCAAAGTCAATGTAAACAATAACAAAGATCAAAGTCAATGTAAACAATAACAAAGATCAAAGCAATGTAAACAATAACAAAGATCAAAGTCAATGTAAACAATAACAAAGATCAAAGCAATACGAAAACATTCGCATAAGTCAAATAAATAAACAGCGAAAACTAAAAAGAAATATCACAAAGAATGTGATGACAAAATGCGAAAATATGACAAACAAATGATGCCACAATGTATAAACAAATATTTTGAAAAGAACTAAATAATAGGAAAGAGTAGACCTACAAATACAAACAAATCAAAACAAAACTAAAGAATGTGAAAAAAATACCGAAAACAACACTGACCATATCGTCACAACTAACAAAAATAGCAATAAATATTGCTAACAATTTCCAATTAAGGAAATTGCTCCTAACAGAACGCTATCATAAGACCTCTATGACGTGGTATTTCTTATGACAGTCACCTCCCATCCAGACCCGCAGAAATATAACATATAAATATACAAATACATATAACATGTAGCATGTAAACAGTGTGAAAAATGTGAAAGACAGAAGGCTCAGTTAGAACATAAGGGCACAGTTCACAAACAAAACAGGCCACTTAACTTCTATATATCCCAAACGTCAGCACGGTGCAGAACAGGATGTCGTCAGCATTCTCAGGATAGACGATCCAACGTTGATCAACATCTGCTCCTATAGACAGCCATGACGTAGGAAAATGAGCCTCTGAAACCGGAACAGTTGTTACGGCACTTGTCCTTCTTCCTAACAGATCAGGAAAACAATTTGCTCGGAACTTGGCCTTCCAACGTCTGAAAACTGGATACCCACGAGCAGCGCCGGGTAGTTTCAAAAAATCAGCAACTGTCAGGAAATCCGGATACTTTCACCAAAATTTCTTGTAAGGTGGTAGTTGAAGCTGTAGTTGTATCTAGTATGATGATGATGTCTGGGTTTGTTGACCCCCTTGATAGCTGGTACCAGAGTAAACCAACATCTGGCCACCAAAAATGATAATGGTGCGCCAAAATGCCAGGTTAAACCAACGACTGGCCACCAAAAATGATAAGGGTGGGATTCAGGCTGACATCAAAATTACCACCCCTATCGACACCAGGTATTAAAGTGCAAGATATAGGTGTCTTCTCTGGTTTATGATGTTGCTGTGTAGGTTGTGGTAGAGTAGTTCCCAGAGTACAACACAGGCAACATGATGTGTAGAGTCATAAAATGGTAACTTCAATTTACGTTTTTTTTAAGAAACCATTCGCCACAAAACAGTCATGATAATATGTCAATCACCAACATAGTCCAAGAAATTCAGCAGCAAAATTAATGATTAGTGCCAGCTGATAGTCATGTAGAATCCAATATTCAATATTCATAGTGTAAACAAATAGCTCCCGTATATTTGATATCATAAAGTTCTGGTTCGTGAAGCTGTATAAATAATAATATGCCTCAGATCTGAATGTCTAAAGTACATACATATTAATTCTGCAACAGTGTCAGCTGCAGCTCATCAATGTTCATAGATAATAATCAATACTCCCTTCCTGATGCTAGCAGATCAGATGTGTACAATAAGTCCATTTATCGTCTGCACGTGAAGCATACATGGAGTCAACCCGACCTTTATAACATTCCTAAGTCTAACCATCTGACTTGGACGTGATCTCTGATATAACGAATCCTGGAACACAGACAATAGTCTTGTTGGTCTAGAGCGACCCATATATATAACTAGTTCAGGTATAAAGATACCAGTGGCGAAATCCTAATCAAAGTACCTCTCCATTTTTGAATCACACAAGCGAGCAAAGAGCGCAGCAAAAATGTCGAACTTTTAGATGACATCGTAAAGTTCAAATAAAGAGGAATTACCTTTATTCGGAATCAACCACAAAACATATGCCTCCAGGCGGCTTGAATAATACTGGGAAAAGTCTATAGTTAGCTAAACTAACTCACAAAGACAATGTATTTCCCTCAGAGAAATCACAAGACGCAGATTGCGTCCACTCGCTACTCAGACCATTTTTTAACTCTCCGACCTGGGCGGAAACCACAATCGAACTCTCAAAGTCTAGACATGCGCAGAAAGCATCTACCTGAGTATTAATTCACACAAGACGATTCTAAGAACATACGAGATAAAAGACATACACTATCGCTCCTTTTATGGTCATGAACTGCAAACCTTAAGACAGGTTTCAGACATCTACAACAGTAGACTGATACTACCAAATAAGGAGATATGGTCACGCTTCGTTCAAGAAATTATAGACCGAACGTGTCTCAACACAAGAGTAGGTAAACTCATAAAAAATAGTAGTCTCAAAATCTCGAGTTATGTCCCGTTGACTGTAAAAAATATAATACACATTTCAGTCAAGAAAATGATCATACAAAGACTTTTTTACGAAAAAATGATTCGTGCGTAACAGTTGGCCATGTCCTTAGAAGAGACCCCGATGCCATCACAAGAACAGCTATGCTTTGGACCCCTGAAGGAAAATGAAAGAGAGCCCGACCAAAAAAAAAATTGGCGGAGAACTGTGGAGGCTGAGATGCAAAAAATGAACCAGAGTTGGGGCACTGTATGAAGGATGGCTGCGGATCGAGCAAAGTGGAATCAATTTGTTGTTGCTCTACAAGACGCCAATAGGCGTGATGACCACTGACCGCTTTGATGGTCGGCGGCTAAGGATCAAAGAAGAAAGAAGATTGACAAGTCAATTGTGGCAGTACATAACAGTCAATTATTGCAGTACTTGTTATTTATAATGAAAGTCACTAATTACAACATTTCTCTTAAGTCCAGATGGTCCTCAGTAATATATCTTATGTAGCACTTCATAACCTTTTAGTCTTAGTCCCACACCTCTTTACAGTATCTTAAGTAGCCTCACTCCCCTTTACAGTATCTTAAGTAGCCCCACACCCCTTTACAGTATCTTAAGTAGCCCCACTCCCCTTTACAGCATAGTAAGAGCCTCTCACATCCCATTACGTCATCTTAAGAAGCCTCACACCCCTTTATCTTCTAGCTTGCAAAACATGTCAGAAGCACAAAGACAGGTATAAAAGTACCTGTTTACACAAAATGAAAACTTATTTTATTTATATATTCAGTGTGTGTATTGAGCCCTGAAAATGGGTCATTAGATTTAGAGGTACATCAATTAAAAATGCTTGTTGGAGTCATTTCCAGTGCTTGGTCATGCATCTGTAAACATAATGAACACAATTTTCACCAACATTATAAACTTTATGTAGATGGTTTATATCTTATATAATATAAGAATATATATATATTTCCACAGAATTCACATTGTCAGTGTTATATTTGGCACAAAATTCATTCTCTGTGTTTATGTTGATATGCCTTCCAAGCTATCTGGCATGTCAGGTTTCACACCCACATTTAAGAAGCACTGCTGTACAGTTAATGGTTGATGCTTTATACTTTGTTGCTGTTCATTTTTTTTTAAATTTTGCATTCTTTGAATTTGTGTATGACCAAAGTTTGTGTCATTTATTAGTTTTTGTTAATTGTGAACATTTATATTAACTAAATTATTTCAGTGGTTTGGTGTATACTAATAAACTGTATTACTAACGTTGCCACATGTTTTGAGAATTGATAGCTGCAGTGGACTTGTATGGGATGTTTTAGTTTTATGTCATTCGTGTCTTTTTCATGTGTTCCTAGGTCTCCCTCTCTCACCTTAGGGATTACAGAACAAGGACTGCCTGATAATGATGTCAAAAGATTTCATCTTGGTGTGTGTCCTATCCATCTCCAGTGTCATCTTATCTCTTGTTCCACTGGCACTTGTCTGGTTTTTATCAGTTCCACATTAGTAATCTTATACCACTTCAATCCTTTTAATGTATGCAAGTACCCATTTATGAAAGTCTGTAGCTTTTTGGTTGTTGTTTTTGTTGTTCATGTTTCAGAGCCATACAGTAGGACTGACTTGACATTTCAATTTGAAGATTTTGATTTTTGGGTCTGACTTGATTTCTTTTGAGCTCCATATGTGTATGTTGTTTACTCATCACATTTTAGTTAACAAACACTGTACCAGTATGTCTGCAAAATTCATGTGGGGTAAGATAGATGTGGGGGAGCAGAATGAGAGTTCTTAATGGAGGAACATCCTCGTTTGTCTTCAGACTTCCACATTAATGACTCGAATAAGGCCGTAGTCAGCTCAAGGCTCATGACATCTCCAAACAGTCTTTGGGGAATGAAGTAGGTTGTTGCCATATGCTACTCCATTGCTGTATGTTGGGCAAGACTTCAGAATGTGTTCGGCTGTCATTGGGCTGGTGTCACAGATCTGTTGCACCTATTCTGTACTTGTGGTATAGATGGTACTCGTATCTCAGTCTGTTGTGTCCAGTGCATGGGCTGAAAAATGATGACATAGTCTCGCCTAGATAGCTGATGATATGCATCATATGGGGAAGGAAAATGGATGCAATAGCCAGGTACCACTGGAAATTGCATCCTTGCAGCAAGTAGAATAATACATATATCTTGGCAGCAGTGGAGACAAGACAAAGAGTTGGAGGAACAAATAATTGCATCAAAAGGCCAGTGCTCTCAAAGCAGGGGGCAGGATATGTGGAAGGTATTCCAATATGCCTCAATGGGCGTGTAACAGGATACGTTACCTACATTTTTTTACTCTCATTACTTAACCATGTTGTTTTTTAAGTGTTTTTTTGTTTGTTTGTTTTGTTTAACGTTTTTACACAATGGAGTAACCAACCCGTCCATAATCAACTCCTATGACATGCACGATAGGATGCAGTGTTCTTTTCTTTGCTGCCCTCTCAAGCCCTGGTGATATACATTGAGGAAGCCTGCTGATAGCATCACTTGGCAGTCATTATTCTGGAACATACAGGGTTAGAGAGGTAGATGGACACTGAACAAGACATAGAGAAAGGGAACTGCTCTCTCTCAGGCATGACTTAAAAGGTGACTTAATATGGTTGTGCATATGGCTGACTACTGCAACAACTGGAGAGGAATTACTCTCCTCTCAGTTCCCAGTCAAATACTAGGCAGGATAATCATCCAGAGAATTTCAAAAGCAGTTGACCATAAACTGAGGAAAGAACAAGAGGATTTTAGACAGAACAGAAGATGTGCAGATCATATATTCAACCACAGGAACATTATAGAGCAGTGCTCAGAATGGCAGAGACAGCTATACATTAACTTTGTTGATTTTGAAAAGGCTTTTGATAGTATACACAGGGACAGCCTATGGGAAATACTGAGGCCTTATGGAATTCCCAGCTGCATTGTTTCCATTATAAAAAGCCTCTATTCTAACTACATGCAATGTTGGATTGAGCAACCTAACTTTCGAAGTGAAGACAGAAGTAAGACAATGATGCCCCTTATCAACAACATTATTTTTGACAGGCATAGATTGCGTGATGCACCAGACAACAGAGGACAGTCCAAGAGAAATTAGAAGGACAATGTTTTCTACACTGGAAGACCTGGAATATGCAGATGACATTGCACTAATCACGCATTCACATCAACACATCCAAGAAAAAACCGATAGACTGAATAAGTATAGCCAGCAGGTTGATATGAACATCAGTCTGAAAAAGACAGAGGTCATGACACTCAATGTGGGCAATACTGAACCAATAACAATAAGGAACCAGAAGTTAGAACAAACAGACACATTTACTTACCTAGGATGCATAGTAAAAGTCCTGATGGCGGAACAAGCAAGGAACCTTTAGCACGCTGCATAAAAATTCCGAAAATTTGTCCTGCAGCTGCATTCTTTTTCACACCCCCTTTTTTTTATAGTGGATGACTTGTAAAGTCTATAGTTTTTTTTGTTTTTTTGTGTTTCTTGGTCAATTGCTATCATTTTTGGAATTTATATAAATAAATAAATGATGAATCTGATGCTATAAAATTTGTTTGTGTACATGTTAGATGTGATAGAAAGAGAGGAATGGAAAGATGAAAAAAACGATTAAAAAAAATTTAAAAAAATGTTAATTAAAAAAAAAAAAAATTTTAATTTCAATAAAAACCAACAAACGAAAAGTCCTTATCCCTTGCATCTCAATGAAAGTCATTTGACCAATACGAATTAAATGACGATCTTTTCGTTACACCCATCATCAGTAGCAAAGCAACAAACGCCCTCGTCAGCAGTGACATTCGGCCGTGACCCTAAACCTTTCCCATAGACCTAAACCTAACTCCTAAAATTAGACATACTAGCAATGACATTCTACTTTCGTTTCCATCTCTGCCATCACCCATATTCTGAGAATCGATATCAGCGCTAATAAAGACAAAAATCTCCTCGTCATCGCATCGGAGTCAGAATCCATTAAAATTTGAGCGAAAATGGCCGCGTGTTCGATGCCGATTGATTTCGATTTTAAAAATTCACAGAAAATAAACACGAATACACCAATCACTAAATAAAGATCGGAAACGGAAGCTAACTCTCTCGCAAATAACATTAAAACTTAACATCCGGTGCTGAAATCACGTGTACACAATTTCTAATGCTAGAAACCGACGATATCCGAAAGGCGACTACGCCTGCAGCTGCGAGAACATAGGTTTCTGCGGGCGGCATAAGTCGCCGGCAGCGTGCTAAACAACAGAATGAATAAAGTGAGAACAGCCTTCGCTAGTCTCAACAACATCTGGAAGTCTTCCAAGTAAAGCACAAACACCTTCGCTAGTCTCAACAACATCTGGAAGTCTTCCAAGTAAAGCACAAACACCAATTTAAGACTGTACCAGAGCTGTGTACTTTCTGTGCTTCTCTATGGTGCGGAATGCTGGAGAGTAACAGAGAAGGAAATGTCGAAACTGTCATCCTTCCACACAATTTGACTTAGGAAAATTCTTCAAATTTTTTGGCTGAATACTATCAGCAACCAAGAACAAACTTATTCGGAGTAACCAGGAGGACATGTACACCATCATAGCTGACAGACGCTGGAGTTGGGTTAACCACGTCCTCAGAAGGAACCCTGATCCCACTACAAAAACAGCTATGCCTAAGCGAAAGAGAGGCCAACCAAAAACAACTTGGCGGAGATCTGTGGAAGCCAAGTTGCAAAGAATGAACCAGAGTTGGGCACTGTAAAAAGGATGGCCATCGATCGAACAAAGTAGAATCAATTTCTTGCTGCCCACAAGACGCCACCATGCGTGATGGCCACTGACTGATTTGACGGTCGACGGCTATGAATCAAAGAAGAATAGGGCTGACAATCTAAAGGTGTTAAAAGAGTTAATACAGCACTTACTGAAGACCAGCTGTAGTTGTAGACTCATAGACAGCAGATAATGTTAATTAGAATCGACGTCATCACACTCCGAGCAAACCCATAGGTGCTCAGTCTCCCTCAGCAAATGTCGAAGGGTATGAATGCTAATTGTTCCTGTTGTGCACTGGTTGTATACACGCCAGATGTATCCTCTCATAAGTCCATGACAGTAGATCCACATCAGTTCTTGAAGAATTGATGCTTCTTTGGAGATTTTCCATTCATGTCGGAGCCATCCATTTTGGACCTTTTGAAACTTGGATTGTGAGACAGATACAATTACATTAATTGCCTTTGTTAATAAAGTCTCAGATAGCCATCTTAAGGCAGCAGTAACTGCCTTTACTTCCATTCTCTTGCTGGAGGTTGTTATCATGTAAGCCCCGCTATGTTCAGCGTTAGTTCTGTCATTTACTCCAGTAGAGAAGCCTCACCCTGATTTATTACAGTTAAATGGGGGGGGGGGGGGAAGCACACACACACACAAATAGTAATACGTCTTACAAGGAGAAAGGACAAGAAAAACCTACGTTGCGGCCACAAGGCCTTCGTCAGGGACAGACAAACAAGAGACAGGAGGGAAAGAAAATGAGAATTAAGTAGAGAACATGAAACTATAAAAATAAGAGAAAAAAAACCCTCCCTTGTGTCCAGTCACACGGTGAAGCAAGATAGCTGCCACTAAACCGGAAGTCAATAGTACATTAAAAACAAAAAATAAGAAATAATGAAAACAACAGCCAGGGATCCAGACCTCCAGGACGACCCAGAGTCCGCTGGGAGGACAACATTAGACAATCTTTGAAGGACCGAGGACTAGAATGGAACCAGGCCAGGAAGAAGACAGCTGATAGAATGGTCTGGCGCTCTCTCTTCCAAACCTCTACACCTCACGGTAGAAGGGGAACGACTAAGTAAGTAAGTAAGTAAGAAAACAAGGACCGGAAAAGAGTGAGAGAAAAAGTAAATAAATAAAATAAAATAAAATTAATAATAATAATAATTAAAAAAATAATAATAATATTAAAATTAAAATATATAAAGTGAGGGAAAATCAATTTAAGAAGAAAAAAAAATAAATAAAAAAATAAATAAGTAAATAAAATATTTTAAAAAATAAATAAAATAAATAAAAATAAAAAATAAATTATAAAAAAAATTTAAAAAAAAAATTATGGGTGATCGCATCAAAGTAGACTGTCATAATACAATAGGGACTAGATTGAGAAAGGCGTCTCAGACAAAAGAATGTTGGGTATTCAAACCGTGTGGTTTAAGGCACCCATAAGATGGATGAGGCGTTGTTCCTGGCGAAACCGACTGCTGGCGTCCGAGGAACAGGACCTGATGGCTGTCACCTGGATGTCAGTGGCACCGTGGTGGTCAGGGCCATTGAAGTGGATGGCCACAGGTGTGGATTTAAACTGAGAGATGTCTTAGAGGTGTCTGCAGAATCGGTCGCCCAGTCGTGTGCCCGTTTGGCCGATGTAAGTAATGGTGCAACGTTTGCATATAATTTAATAGCATAAATGACGTTGCGTGACTCACATGTGAAGCCATGGGTGATGATGAACTTGGCGTTAGGGAACGAGACTGAACGTGTTTCGATTACATACTGACATGTCTTACATCGAGTTCAGTTACATGGCTTGGTCCCAAAGTGGCCATCGTTGACAGTTTTCAGACCGCTGTGGACTAGGAGATCCCTCAAATTTTTATCCCATCTATATGCCAGCAAGAGTGGCTCACTAAACACTTCCCGCGCCGCTGGATCAGCTTGGAGAAGAGGTAGGTGATGATACAGGATCCTTTTGACAGCAGTGTTGTGAGGGTGATAGGTCATTATTAACTTGACTCTATCAGAGGAGGTGTTTAGGCGGGGTTTGAGGGCCTCTAGACGTGAGATAGGGAGAAAACGCTCTAAGGCAGAGGTAAGAACATCCTCTGGATACTGTCTGTTACGGAAGAAGTCCAACATTTCTTGTGTTCGGCATAGAAAGTTGTCATCATCTTGGCATAACCGACGGAGACGGAGAAGTTGTGAGAAAGGCAAGGGGTCACGACAAGCCGGAGGATGAGAGGAAGTATAAAGGAGGTAACTGTGTGCATCGGTGGGTTTGTAGTACACCGAAGTGGTTAGGGGGAGAGGGGGGTAGTGATGGTGACAACGATGTCGAGGAAATTAACAGAGACAGTGGAGATGTGAGAGGTGAATTGGATCGCAGGGTGAAAGTTGGGTACTTGTGCAATAATTCACCGGTTAAATCAAATTGTGGATATTTATTACCCAAACCGAGCACCGTAATGAAGTTAATGAACCTAGATAGGTCAACCTCTGGCATATCAGTGAGACCTATGCCATCATCTATGTATCTAAGATACATCAATGGAAAAGGTCCAGGATACTGCTGATACTCCAGGTAGCCCATGAAGAGGCATGATGTCTTTTGTCTGAGACGCCTTTCTCAATCTAGTCCCTATTGTATTATGACAGTCTACTTTGATGTGATACCCCATAATTTTTTTTTTCTTTTTTATTTATTTATTTTAAATATTTTATCTATTTATTTATTTTATTTTTTATTTATTTATTTATGTATTTATTTATTTTTTTTCCTTAAATCGCTTTTCCCTCACTTTATATATTTTAATTTTAATATTATTATTATTATTTTTTAAATTATTATTATTATTAATTTTTTTTTATTGTTTTTTATTTTATTTTTATTTTTTTCTCTCCAAAGGCTCTGGACTGGCTTTGAGAGCTAATTGGAACTAGTACATACTTGGCCCACTAAACAGAACTACAAACTTTTATTTCATTTTGGTTCATGCATATATTTTTTTTAACAGGTTTTTTTTTCTTTTTTTCTATGGATTCATGAGTCAAGTTAAATGGAAGGCTTGAAGCAGCAGTTTTGCCAGGACATACTTACTTAGTCGTTCCTCTTCTTCCGTGAAATGTAGATGTTTGGAAGAGAGCGCCATACTATCCTAACGGCTGTCTTCCCTACTATCCCAGTTTGGCCCCATGTGAATTCTTTCTGATCTTTAAAGATTCAGTTGAAGGAACGAAGGTTCAAGAACATCGAAAAATTACAGAAGATGTCAAGAACAACATTGAATGCTGTCAGCTCTTATGGGTGCTGCTTTGAAGGTGATGGGAGCGGTCAGAACTTTGTTTTTATTGATGGCACCTTGTACTGCTATACTCTAGTCATTGAGAAGTGAAAATAAGCCTTGTGAAAGTAAGGCACAGAAGCCTGTTATCGGATCATGTTGATGGCACCTCGCACTGCTATACTCTAGTCATTGAGAAGTGAAAATAAGCCTTGTGAAAGTAAGGCACAGAAGCCTGTTGTCGGATCATGTTTCAACATTCAAGTTAATACAACAATATAATACAAATAACTGGCATGCAGTCAAGACAAACTGGTTAATATGTTTAGTTTTAATATTGACGGTGTTAATTTATATGCAAATTTCTTTATGATTGCTAATAAGTGTCTCCACATATGTGGTCGTGATTTCTGTTAATGTTGAATACTCAAAAGTAGTTGCTACTTCAGTGTATCCGAGTGTTTCATATTATGACAAAGTGTTTGAATGAGTGTATTTAATACCTTTGTTTAGATGAGATATTGTTATTAGCTTCAGTGGCAGTGATTCAAATGTCCAGTATTTATGTTAAACATTTATTTTTTCCATTGGGGAGGGGAGAGAGAAAGAGAAGAACCATTAATAAACCGTGATGCTAAATATGAGTTTTTTTAAAAATGAAATCTTGTTTTTCCTCTTTTACGTGTAGCGTACGTTTGTTTTTCTCTACAGTCAAATTCTGCTGCAGTTTTCTTTGTCCTTTTTTTCTACTTGTAAACCTATTCCTAATTTTTTTTTTTTATTTAATCCCATTCACAATTTGTATTTTTATTTCATAACTGTCTTGTTCAATATATATATTTGTTGAGTCGTAATTTCGACAGGGACAAGCCTGAAGACCGATGCCGAAAAGGGACATGCATTTCTCGAGCGTTATTTTACTTACACAGATAAAGGGCATAAAAAAGCCACTGCCCTGAAATTAAAGACTGTATTTTATTTGGTGGATATTCTGCGGCTTTTTCTAAAGCTTTTAGGACTGCCACTAATTCTGCTGTAAAGATGGATGTATTACCTGTTAGTTTGTATCTTTTATAAATTTTCAATTGCTATTCCTGCTCCTAATTGTCCTTCTTCATCTTTTGACCCATCTGTATATATAGTTTGGCTATTGTTTATATACCGTTCTATGTACTCTAGTGCTTTACTTGTTGTTGAGATTATGTCTTTAGATTTGCTTATGATCTTTGCTAAGTGGGAGTCAGTTTCTGGCGCTATTAGTTCCCATGGTGGGATCTTTGCTTTATACTGAGCACTAATGTTTATCATATTAAATAGGTTTGGGTAATGATCCACTTCATCCATTATTTTCCACTCTAACGGGTATCGATTATGGTCTAGTGGAATGTGGCCTATGTTTTGGTTACCCTTATCAAACGTTTTGTGTGCTGGGTGAGTTGGATCTTTTGCCCAGTAGCTGAATCTCAGCTCTTTTCTCCTTAGCTCCAGGGGTATAATGCCTAACGCTACTTCTAATGCCTCTGCTGATGTTCCATTTGAGGTACCTGCTATTATTGACAGTGCCTGGTTTTGGACTGTGTCTAGTTTTTTCTTATTGCTCGGAGCGGCTGATGCATAGACAACACTGGCATAGTCAAGTTTGCTCCTAATAAATGATTTTTAGAAAGTTATCATTGTCTTATTGCAGGCTCCCCAACCACTTCCTTTCATATATCTTAGCATGTTAATAAGCCTCTACTGTTTTCTATTAATAATTCTATGTGTTTGTTCCAGTTCAATCGCAGGAACAGTAAAGTGACTTATTTTAGGCACACTTAATTCGCGTTACACCTTTCGCATATGCTGAGTTCACCTACCACGGACACTTAAAATTGCGTCGCGTGTGTTAGTTAAACAGGATTACACCACACAATCTTTTGTTATGACTAATGTGACTTTGGACTTAGATTCTACTGTATTCTATTGATGCTTTTGAATCCCAATCTTGAACCTAAGTTAAGCGCACAGTGTTCCAATTCTTAGAGCGAATCATAATATTTTTCAGTGCTGCTAAATACTCTAGACATAATTATATTTATTTTCAATCATATTTGAATAGTTTATGTGGTCCGTTAGTGTCATTTTCTCAATTCACAATCGGCAAGGATCATCAAGTTTATATCCAGCCCACGCACAGATTCGAGGACCAAAAAGGTAGAATCAATCCATTGTTTAAATCCCAGTCAGGCAAATAGTTCCATATCCCTTCCCCAAAAATAAATTTTAAGCAAATGCTACAGGTATAAACGGTAAAAAATACAATGTATAGCAAAATGCCAGCGGTGACAAGGTCCAAAACAGTCAACTTAAGGAAAAAGAAATCTTATGCAGATATCTTGAAAACCTACAATAAAAGACCAGAAATGAGAAGCCAGATAAGACCAGCAACAAGAAACAAAATGAATTCCAAAGTCCAGCCAGAGGAAGAGGACAACAGTGAAAAAAGGAACAGTTTAAACAAACACAAATCACAGAATATAGAACAACAAAAGAAAATCACAAAATATAGAACAAAATATAGAACAACAAAAGAAAATCACAAAATCAAGAACAAAATATAGAACAACAAAAGAAAATCGGTAACAAACATCATAATCTGACAGAAAACCAAAACAAGGTGCGGAATGAGCCTGAGGTCCCCAGGGTAAAAGTAACTCAGGTAGCAGGCACTCAGGTGAACTTAACTGCGCTACCAGATGATAAGGTGATAAGCATCATGGAAACAGTATTAGATAAACGGTCAATTGGCAAAATCAAGAAAACTGTCACTGGTAGGATACTTAGCCTGAACACTGAACAAAACAGAAAAAACAGAACAGCTGTTAAGAGAAATTCAGCTTAAACCAAAACTGGCAGATCTTCCACGTGGCATTAAAATAGAAATTGACATACTCAGAGAAACTAGAAGATGTGATGTAAAAAATATAGATACCAGTCTCACTGAAGACTAAATACTGGAAATGATAGCCAAGGAAAATTCAGGTACAAAAATAATAAAAATACAAAGAATCCAGAAAAAAGGAGAAATGAGCATTAGGACCTACAAGCTGAGAGAGCCAGAAATTAAGACCAGATATCAGGGGCTTATTGCTGCAGCGGTGAGCAACACAGAAGAACGACCTGATGACTTGGAAACCCTCTGGATTAAATTCAAGGATATCATAAAGACAGCTGCTGCAGAAGCATGCGGCGAAGTCCGACTTGGGAACAAGAGAAAGAGGACACCTTGGTGGACAGAGGAAGTCAAAGAGAAAATAAGAGAGAAGAAAATGGCATGGAAACAATACTTAGGAGCTAAAAAACACAACAGGACAAATGGAAAAAATATAGAGAATATGTGACACTCAGAACAGAAGCAAAGAACAAAGTGCTAGCAGCAAAACAGAAGTCCTGGGAAGAATTTGGAGAAAAGCTAGAAAAAGATGCACAAGAAAACAAGAAATTGTTCTATAAGACCCTAAATAACACGAGGAAGGAAAAACAATGCCCTCTCAAATTTATAAAGGACAAGCAAGGCAAATTGCTTACTGCCCCGAAGGAAGTAATGGGAAGATGGAAAGAATATTTCTCAGAACTCCTGGATGGTGAGCATGGTGAAGCATCAGAAATGATAAACACTAGCACAGAAGAGAAAACCAATGATGGTGAAGATGACATAAAGATGGAAGAACTGAAGGCAGCACTGGAGAAAATCAAGATGGGCAAAGCAGCAGGGCATGATGGTATAACACCAGAAATGGTTAAGTTCATGGGAGCATCAGGCGACCTATTACTCTTAAGGGTTTTACAGGCAGCGTGGTACAACAAGACCATACCAAATGATTGGGAGATTGCCATCATAACACCAATTTTCAAAAAGGGTGACAATCGACAGTGTGGAAACCATAGAGGCATATCCTTTCTCAGTGTCCCTGGTAAAATCTACTCTAGAATCCTAGAGCAGAGACTCCGACGCCTAGCTGAGCCACAATTGGATGAGGTCCAGTGCGGATTCCGAGCAAACCGAAGTACTCAAGACCTAATCTTCACACTCAGACAGCTGAGTGAAAAGGCCCTTGAGTATAAGAGTGAGATGCATCTTTGTTTCATAGATCTGGAAAAGGCGTTTGACAGGGTCCCCTGGAGCAAACTTTGGGACTGTTTGGCAAGGAAGAATATTCCAGCACCTCTGATTCATGCTATACAGAGCTTCTACAAGTCTTGCAGAAATTATGTGAGGACAGCAAACCATAAGTCGGAAGAGTTCAGGACCACCACTGGTGTAAGACAAGGTGATATCCTATCACCTTACCTCTTCACACTCCTTATGGTTGATGTCATCAAGGCATGTAAGGAGAGAACAAGAAAGTATTCAGTGGGGTACTGGAAGATGAGACAGGTCTATATTTTGGAGCTGGCATTTGCTGATGATGTTGCCCTGATTGCTAAATCAGAGGCACATCTCCAATCCAACCTGCAAGTCTGGAAGGAAGAGCTGGAGAAGAGAGGGATGGTCATAAGCAGCTCTAAAAAAAAATCCATGGTGATATCACGAGAAGAAAGAAAACATCAGATTAAGCTGGGAGAACAGGTCCTGGAGCAGGTCGACCACTTTAAATACCTCGGAGCTATTATAGACCGAAAGGGAGGCATCAAAGAAGAGTTGGCCACTCGAAAAGCAGCAGCTGGGAGACTTTTTCAGGCCATAAATCGAGGATTCCTCAGCAAGAGAGAGGTTGGTAAGAAAACGAAGATGGCTGTATACCGCTCCACCTATGTCCCAGTCTTGACATATGGATGCGAGTCATGGGCAATGACTACAACCCATAAAAGCCAGATCCAAACCTCAGAAATGAGGTATCTGAGGAAGGTGGTTGAAGTAACAAGAAGAGACATGGTACGCAACCAGACGATACGTCAAGGCCTTAAATCCTACCCCCTGCAGACACAAGTAGAACAGTCCCAATTAAGATGGTTTGGCCATGTCTGCAGCATGGGAGAAGATCGGATACCACGACAAGCATGGGAAACAAATAGCCAAGGATCCAGACCCCGAGGACGACCCAGAGTCCGCTGGGAGGACAACATTAGACAATCTTTGAAGGATCGAGGACTAGAATGGAACCAGGCCAGGAGGAAGACAGCCGATAGGATAGTCTGGCGCTCTCTCTTCCAAACCTCTACACCTCACGGTAGAAGGGGAACGACTAAGTAAGTAAGTAAGAATCCAGAAAAACTAAATAAATACCCTGGTAATAATAGTAACTATAGAGGGTAAAGAAATTTCTAAACATCTGAAGATCAATGACAAATCAAAACACACAGAGCTCTACATTCCCCCAGTTATTCAATGCTCAAAATGTCAATTAATTGGACATACAGGTTCCACTTGTAGAAGATACACCATCTGCAGATACTGTGCAGGAAAACACTCAGTGACCAATGTATAAAAGTCAAGGAAGACACTAACTACAAAAGTGCCAACAGAAACATGTGCGAATTGTCAAGGCAACCACAGCGCAAGATATTTTGGTTGCCCAGTTTACCAAGCAGCCAAAAGAGCCCTGAAACAGTTGGCAGAACAAAATATACCATTTACAATTGCACTAGAACAACAGAAGGCAGAAAGAACCCCCTTAAACTCTCAAATAGACCCACAAAATGTCCAACATCAAATAAGGTCATCTATGCACACAAAGGAAACAAAGGAAGCTACATCAACACAGCAGAAGGGAAAAAAACACAAGAGAGATAGAAAGGGCAATTAAAAAAGCAGACGAAATGTTAGAATGCATCAAAAAAGCCCAACAAGAAATGAAACAAGATATCACCAAAATAACTGAACAAAAAGCAGAACAAGAAAAGCTGATAGAGAGAAACAGATCAAGAATACAAATTAAAAGCCAAGAAATAGTACAAGAACAAAATGAAATATTTGAAGTCCAAAACCAAAAGGAAACATAGAAAGAACAAGTTGATAAAAACATTGAGGAATTCAGACAGTTCCTTGATTCATTAGACCAGTTCAAACTAACTCTGTTCCTTGATTCATTAGACCAGTTCAAACTAACTCTGTTCCTTGATTCATTAGACCAGTTCAAACTAACTCTGTTCCTTGATTCATTAGACCAGTTCAAACTAACTCTGTTCCTTGATTCATTAGACCAGTTCAAACTAACTCTGTTCCTTGATTCATTAGACCAGTTCAAACTAACTCTGTTCCTTGATTCATTAGACCAGTTCAAACTAACTCTGTTCCTTGATTCATTAGACCAGTTCAAACTAACTCTGTTCCTTGATTCATTAGACCAGTTCAAACTAACTCTGTTCCTTGATTCATTAGACCAGTTCAAACTAACTCTGTTCCTTGATTCATTAGACCAGTTCAAACTAACTCTGTTCCTTGATTCATTAGACCAGTTCAAACTATCTCTGTTCCTTGACTCATTAGACCAGTTCAAACTAACTCTGTTCCTTGATTCATTAGACCAGTTCAAACTAATTCTGCGGCAGCTGATAAGAAAAGATGTAGAAGAAATAGTAAGAACAGAAGCCAAGAAAAGTCAAGGGAAGATTGCATAAGCTGCCAAACACCAGAGGAAATACAGTTTAAAATCCAGATAAGACCAAATAAAAATAACTTACACCAAATTAACTCTAAAAGAGATAAAAGAAATGGAGAACAGAAACATAAAAATAATACAATGGAATTGTCGTAGTGCTAAAAAGAACCTCGTTCCATTATTGGGCCAGTACAAAAATACGCAAGCAATTTTTGCTGTTCAGGAAACACACCTCAATCCCACAAACAGATTTAACAACCCAGCATGCATCACTCTTAGAAATGACAGACGAGTCAATAAAGGGGGAGGAGTAGCATTCTTGGTTCATAAAATATACCAAATAAAAGACTGAGAAACTTTCAATTCAGAAAACTTTGAAGGAATAAGTAACTATAAATAGTGACAGAGAAGCACTGAAAATAATTAACATACGCTGCCCCGCGGCGACATACTAGAACAGGACATCAACGTAATTAGAGAAAGAATACAGATCAAAACTATAATAGTGGGGGACTTCAATGTACACCACATAGCATGGGGAGGTAACAAACTAGATAAATCAGGGACACTAAAACTGGACTTCATAGGAAACAGAGAACTGATATTACTGAATGATGAATCAGCAACAAGAATCAACCCAAGTGCAGATCAACCCGACTCATCATTAGACATCAGCATTTTTTTTCGTACGCCCGCTATTACTCGAGGCGAAATCTCAGGTTAGTATGTCTAACCTGAGACTGATTTTACGTGAGTATCCCTTTTTTCTTGCACAGAGACAGGTGTCCCTCGCCATTCAACCCTCAACCCGACTCATCATTAGACATCAGCATAGTAATAGCCAACTTAGCCAAAGCAAAATGGGAAAAATTTAATGAACGAACGAACGAACTTTATTTTCAAAGGATTGAGAATTGGGCACACAGGCCCGTCTAACATTCTGCCCTTTCTTTCGCTCATCTTTCATACTGAATTCATTTATTCTCATATGCATTTTACATACAAGTTTCAAGGAATGAAACTGACTCAGATCACAAACCCATAGAGATAACAATCAAGCAAAAGTATACAGTAAACAAATGAGAAGAAAAACCAATATTCCACTATAAAAAAGCTGATTGGATAGATTTCTGAACGGAAATGGAAGGATTGACTCTAGACAAAATAATTAGTGAAGATATAGATACATATTCAAACAACCTCACAGTCATCATCATGTGACGTATTCTTTCCAGAACGTTGTCTACATTACAGCTGCTCTGAACGCATCACGATTCTGGGCAAGTCGACCTGCATCAGCCAAAGACAAGTTCAGACTCTCTGTGATGTCCTGGGTCCACCGTCGTCTAGGTCGACCCCTTCCCCTTTTTCCAGGGACCATGCCTTCCATCACTATTTTATCCAGACTATTATGTCTTTTTATATGACCGAAAAATTTCAGCTTCCGTATTGCGATGGTATTTAAAAGCCAATGTTCCTGTATGTTTAGTGAGTGCAGTACTTCACTGTAGAAATACTAAAAATAACCGCCAAACACATACCACACTCCAATACGCCACCACACATAGGCCTATCTCAACAGCAGAATAACAGAAAAGAGAAAACAGAACACTGGAATAAAAATCCAGCTCCTTGGTCGACAAACAGATGTACAGAAAAAAACTAAACAAAGAAAACAAGCCCTACACAAATATAGAAGAAATAGAACCCAAGTTAACTATGAACAGTATAAGAGGATAAGAAATGAAACAAATAAAATAATACTACAGGAAAAGGAAACGTGCTAGAAAACCTTCTGTCAAACTCTCAATCCAAGCACTCATTTATTTACAGAGGTGTGGACAAGATAAAAACCCCTTAAAGGGAACCCAAAACGAACAGTAATGACTACTATCAAAATTACAGAACTGGCAGACAAGCAAAATGCAAATACCCTAAGTACTTCTATAATGTTAGTGCTAGGGAAAACCTGGGACACAAAGAAATAGAAAGAAGAGAAAAACTCATAACAGAACTAAGGAAAAACGAGACATGATACAGGGGAGAAATCTTATCTGAACACTGAAATTACTGTAAAGGAAGTAGAAAAAGCGATAAATGAGAAATCAAACTCAGCATCAGGACGCGACTTTCTTAGCAACGAAATACTAAAAAAAAATACCAAAATATACCATAGAAGTAATAACCTCTCTATTCAATATTATATAGAAAACAGGTAAAATACTAAAGGCATGGAAGTAGCAGTAGTCATACAAGTACTAAAACCAGATAAGGAGGCCCATGATGCGAGCTTTTACAGACCAAATCTTTGACATCTCAAATAGGGAAAGTAATGGAAATTGTGATGAACAATAGAATAAAGAACCACATGGAAATGCACAACCTTTACAGCCCAACCCAACAGGTTTTAGGGAAAACAGAAGCACTATGGACCAGCTTTTCAGACTAGAACATGGGGTAATATCAGGATTTAAAAGAAATGCAAAAACAGTAACCGTATTAATGGATGAAAAGCCGGGGTTCCAAATTAATGCAAACAAAACAGTAGGTATGATATTCAGCAAAGGAAATTAAAAAAAAAAATAACAAAATCAATATAACCATTAAAGGATAGAAAATATGTACCTCCTCAACAACAAGATTTCTGGGCATAACTTTAGATAAACAACTAAATTGGAATAAACATATAGACAATTATAGTAGAGAGCTGTAGGGGACTCCTAAATTTACTAAGGATAGTAAAAGGTAATGGATGGGGGAGGGGGGGGCAGCAATAAAATAATGCTTGTGTTCTTCACGTCTTTCATCAGGGGAAAACTGGATTATGCCAGTATAGTCTATGACTCAGCTGCAGCTTCTAACAAAGCAAAACTAGACAGAATTCAAAATGCAGCCATTAGCTGTTGTTGTTTTGAAAAGGTGATGGGTGGAGAGCGAGCATTTAACAGCTTACCGTTAATGCCTCTTCTCGTTCCATCTTGGTCTATCATGTTCAACCAGATAATTGGTTATAATTGGTGTCACAGGGCTATTCCGCAATGCATCGTATGTATTGGGTTCTGCGAAAAGTCAGCCGGGCGACGCCGGGGCTAACCGAACCGGTGTGTCAGGTGACCACCGGAAGTCGGGGGAAAGGCGTAAAGTTGGGTAGTCAGAACTAGCCTTTTTCCAGGTTGAACGGATATTTCCCTTTTGTCAGCGAGATGCTGTGTGGTTCAGATTATGGACTATTAATTGAGTACTTGACATATTTCGGTCCTGGTTGATATTTATGTTGTAATTCTAGAGCAGTGTAGAATCTAGGTTGCAATTTCTAAAGGCCGTAGTTTAATAAGATGTCAATGATTTGAGTGTGTCATTGTAACAGTTTTTGCCGCTCAGGTGAGCGATATTCATAGCAGTGGGATTTTGGTGTAAGTCATACTTTCATGTATGAAGGGGACAGATTTTGCTGCTAAGGCAAGTTTACAGTGGTTTTTCATTATTGTATTTGATGCGTTTGCTGGCCGTGTGAGGCCGTGTTGTGTGTATACATTATTAAAGGGAAGTATCGGTTAAAGGTGTTTATTTCTTATGTCAGCCATTGTTGTGTGGTGATACTCTTAGAAGAAGGTGCCTTTATTTATTGTTATAAATCCACACTGCAGTGGTGTAACCAGTGGAGGGTTCTCCACGATAAGTGGTTCTTGACAGATGGGGTATTTAGTGTCATTTTCTTTAAAAAATTTTGTATTCAATTTAAATAACTATTGTCTTTTGCAGATGCTGATTTTAATTTTTATTGGTATTGGTCCATTTTATTTTCTCTTTTGTATTGTTTATAGATAACTATTGTCCCTTACACTTGGTTTTAATTTGTATTAGTATTTGTTCTTTTTTTAGTTGTTTTTTTTTAAACCTCGTTGTCTTTCCTTGTCCTTTGAGTATTTAGTAAGTTTAAAAAAAAAATAATTTATTAGTTCTTGTTGCTTAATTTCTATTTGGTTTAATGTCTTTTCTGAAGTACTAATCTTATATGTTTTCCTTTGTTTTATGTTTATATCTTTTAAGTATTGATTGGGCATCTCCTGGGGCAACTATCCTTAAAACCTTATCACCTGTCATATCTATATTGTGATTTCTATAGTAAGTTTTTAACTCAAGCCTTTGTTGTTCGTCCTTTTTACAATGGATCAGGTAGTGGTCTATGTCATTCTCTTCCTGACATACTTGGCTGTGTGGTTCATCTATCATAAAGTATGCTGCACCTAGACGGAGACGCCACAGTTTTTTGTTCGATGGTATCTTTAATTCTTCTCTGACCTGGCACGTCCTTGTTGGTTCTTTCAGCAGTTTGTACCCGTGTCTGCCTTTTCTACTGTTCTTCCATGTTGTCTTCGATTCCTCGTTTATAGTTAGCTTCACTTGGCTTTTGATCTCCGACCTTCCCAGTCCTGCTCTTACATTGATTTTACTTATTCTTCCATTCTTGCCGTTCTGGTCTGCCAACTCGTTACCAGTTATACCTATGTGTACTGGAACCCACACTAGCCTCGCACCTCATCCTCTGTTCCCTAGTGATGTCTTAATTGCTAGAATTTCTTCCATTATGTCTGGCCGGCTACATTTACCTGCTTATTCTAGGGCTTGTAGTGATGATAGTGATTCTGTAAGTATCGTAACAGCTTCTGGTGGGTTATCTTCGACTATTTCTAAACGTTTTAGAATTGCTACCATCTCTGCGGCAAAAATCGAAGCCCCTTCAGTTACACTGTAGCTCTTTTTAATTCCCCACTATGGTATCACTACTGACCACTTTACCTACCTTCCTGCGACACGCCCTAATATAACCAATGATATTTGAATAGCAATCAGAGAAGGTGATATATAGACTTGTATATGATTGATAGCCAGATATTTAGATGTATGCATATATATATATATATATATATATATATATATATATATATATATAATATATATATATATATCTTCTTCTTCTTCTTCCGTCCTTAGCCAACGACCGGCAAAGCAGTCAGTGGCCATTACGCCTAATGGCGTCTTTAGGGCAACGACAAATCAATCCGTTTGTCGTTGTTTCCGTAATCAAAGTGACTGGCAAACGGGTGATCAGCCCGTTGGGGTATATATATATATATATATATATATATATATATATATATATATATATATGTATATATATATATATATAAACAAAAAATAAGGGATGGATAGCTTGTAAACTGATTGATGTATAGGTAGTTAGTTCGAGGTAAATTGGTGTGTAGGTAGACAACTAGAAGAATGGGTATAGGCAGATGGCTAGCCAGATGCATGGATGGCTAACTACTAACAGACACACAAATAAATGTAGATAGACATGCAAGTAGACAAATGGATAGACAAAAAAGACTAAAGGCAGAGAAAGCAACAAACTAAAAGAGCAACAAGTGTTCATAAATGTGACCTTTAACCTCATTGACAAGCAATGTAGAAAATATACATGCATGGGATGATTAAATGTCAAGGCATTCTCAGACCAATAAAACAACAGAATTTTCGGATGCAGTTGTGTCTGCCAGCTCTTCACTTAAAATCATTGCAAAGCAGGACATGGTGCAACATCAGAAATGGTTAAATACATGGGAACGGCAGGTGACCTATACTTCTGAGGGTCCTAGAGGCACCTTAACACCCATGTTCAAAAAGTTGACAACCAGCTACCTCGAAACTCAACTCTTGCAGATCCCATTGGAACTCCAATAGGATAGCATGGTGCTCTTTCTTGCTTCTTACATGCTCAACTATAGGATTGGCGCAGATAGAAAATGGCCAAAACATACATAAATTACTACAGGGAATGCTTAAATCTTAAGTTAAGTGAACTATAAAAAGTTGAAAGGCAGGTAAGTCGAAATATATTTGAATAATAATAATAATAATCCCTGGCTATTTTTCAAGTACCATGTTGAGCAAACTATACAAATGTGCAAACATGGTCTAACAGCACTAAAATCTCTGGACGATGCACACTTTGATCAGGGGTTGCTGTTTCTCTTGTATCATGAGTTACTTTCCATTGTGATGATGAGGTATATGCTTGGATTGTTGTCCATAAGATACATGTATATGCAGGTGACCACAGACAAGTCACCAACCTACTACATTTAAGAAAAGGATGTATTTAATGGCAAAGATACAGGCAGGTGACCACAGACAAGTCATCAACCTACTACATTACAGACAAGGACGTCATTAATGGCAAAGACACAGGCAGGTGACCACAAACAAGTCACCAACCTGCTACATTAAAGAGAGATATATCATTAATCCCAAAGATCCAGACAGGTGACCACAGACAAGTCACCAACTTACTACATTAAAGAGAGATATGCCATTGATGGCAAAGACACCGGCAGGAGACCAAAGACAAGTCACAAACTTACTACATTAAAGAGAGGGATGTCATTAATGGCAAAGACACAAGCAAGTGACAACAGACAAGTCATCAACCTACTACATTAAAGAGGGGGATGTCATTAATGGCAAAAACAAAGGAAACCACAGACAAGTCACCAACCTTTTACATTAAAGAGAGGGATGTCATTAATGGCAAAGACACAGACAGGAAACCACAGACAAGTCACTAACCTTTTACGTTAAAGAGAGGGATGTCATTAATGGCAAAGACACAGGCAGGAGACCACAGACAAGTCACCAATCTACTACATTAAAGAGAGAGATATCATTAATGGAAAGACACAGGCAGGTGACCACAGACAAGTCACCAACTTACTATATTAAAGAGAGAGATGCCATTAATGGCAAAGACACAGGCAGGAGACCACAGACAAGTCACCAACCTATTACATTAAAGAGAGAGATGTCATTAATGGCAAAGACACAGGCAGGTGACCACAGACAAGTCACCAACCTACTACATTAAAGAGAGGGATGTTCTTAATGGCAAAGACACAGGCAGGAGACCACAGACAAGTCACCAACCTATTACATTAAAGAGAGAGATGTTATTAATGGCAAAGACTCAGGCAGGTGACCACAGACAAGTCACCAACCTACTACATTAAAGAGAGAGATGTCATTAATGGCAAAGACACAGGCAGGTGACCACAGGCAAGTCACCAACCTGCTACATTAAAGAGAGATATGTCATTAATGGCAAAGACACAGACAGGCCACAGACAATTCACCAACCTACTGCTTTAAAGAGAGGGATGTCATTAATGGCAAAGATGCAGGCAGGCGACCACAGACAAGTCACCAACCTACTACATTAAAGAGAGAGATGTCATTAATGGTAAAGATACCAGCAGGAGACCACAGAAAAGTCACCAACCTGCTACATTAAAGAGAGAGATGTCATTAATGGCAAAGACACAGGCAGGGGACCACAGACAAGTCACCAACCTACTACATTATAGAGAGGGATGTCATTAATGGCAAAGACACAGGCAGGAGACCACAGACAAGTCACCAACCTTCTACATTAAAGAGAGGGATGTCATTAATGGCAAAGACACAGGCAGGCAACATACAAGTCACCAACCTACTGCTTTAAAGAGAGGGATGTCATTAATGGCAAAGACACAGGCAGAAGACCACAGCTGAAAATCTATTAGAGGGGAAAGAGTACATTTACTTCTACAAAAATGCAATTGGCCATAAACCCCTAAACATCCAGTCTCACCCCATCCAAACGAGTCGTTTCAATCACTACAATCTGTAGATGACAGGATCAGACATCAGGATGGGGGTGCCTGACACCGATTTAAGAAATTTCTATTGGTGATCATTAGCCCAAAGAACTGTAACAGTGAAGAATGCGTAAATAATGTGGAGAAGGGTTATAGTTGTAATACTAAAATTATAAACATATTTACATAAGATGACAGATTGTCAGCATGAAACAAATGTTATGTATACAAGAGGCATTTTGTTACATATCACTTAAAGTATATATTTCTTGCACACAATGCATTAAACTTACTGTGACAAGTCTGAATGAAACAAATGTGTCATATACAAAAGAGATATTCTGATACATATACATTTTATATTTCTAGTATGCAAACATCTAATTTATTGCTGTAGTATCCTATATTTAGATATGACGAAAGAGTTACGGGATTTGGGAAGAATGACCGTTGTGAGATGTTAGTCACGTTTGTTTCTCTCTGTATAATAAATATTAAGAACGAAAAAAGTCTGGCATTGGTTCATTTAAAGGACTAAGATAGAATACCACAAATGGCGACGAGGATGTTAGAGTTACCCATCACGTTTTTCCAGTATGATCACTATGTGAACATTGGAACCAAATGGGAGAAATGGGTAAGCCGTTTCGAAAACTTTCTGGCGGCATTTGAGGTCAAAGATGTCAAACGCAAACAGTGTTTACTATTGCACTATGCTGGAGAAGATGTATATGGATATCTACCAGACTATGGCCAAGACCAGTGATGATTACGACAATGTGAAGCAGAAGCTGACCTCGTATTTCATCCCAAAGAAGAATACGATGTATGAACATCTGTTCAGACAGGCCATTCAAAACGGTGAAGAAAGTTTAGACCAGTACGTCACGAGGTTATGCCAACTTGTAAAACACTGCCAATTTCAAAATCAAGATGATGAAATTAGAAATCATGTCATACAGACATGCACATCATAGAAGTTAAGAAGAAGGATTCTTCAAAGTGAAAAATCCCTTACATTAGATGAGGTACTACAAATTGGCAGAACGTTAGAAATTGTAGAAATACAGGCCACACACATAGAGAAGAAAGAGGAGAACACTGTCAACAAACTGCAATTTCAGGAGTCTAGGTCTAGAACCCAAGATTCAGTCACACTAGCTGACAAACATTTTAGACAGAAACCAAAGTTTCATGCGTCCAGATCTAACTCCAAGAAAGAATCATATACAAATTGCAAATGTTGTGGAAGGAAATATCCTCACAAAGGCGGAAGACAGAACTGCCCTGCATTTGGGAAAGAGTGTCATATTTGTCACAAGCAAAATCACTTTGCCAAGTTCTGTCTCACACCTAAAAACAAGGTTCAACAGGTTACTGAGAAAAAGGAAAACACCACAGACACTGACAGCAGCTCAGAGGCTTATGTTTATGCACTGGATAACAGACCAGATGTCCCCAGAACAGTCATTAAAATGCAAAATACACATCTGTCTGCAATGATAGATCATGGACATGGGGAGGTTCAAGTGTGGATGTCATAAGCACAACCACGTACAAACAGTTGAAGAAAAGACCACAATTGTTTCCTGCTAATAAAAAGTTATATGCATCCAAGACTCCCTTAAAGTGGTTGGAATGTTTAGAACAACCATTGAATCCAAGCATCATCAAGCCAGTACTACTATCTATGTAGAAGAAGGTGGACATGAAGTTCTTTTAAGCCATACGACAGCATCTAAATTGCAGGTTGTCAAAATAATAAATAGCATCAACAGCAAGAGAACAAATAATCTGTTTGAGACGTATTCAGACCTGTTCCAAGGTGTGGGTAAATTGAAAGATTCTGAGCTGAAACTACAAATAAATGCAAATGTGAAACCTAAAGCACAACAGCACAAAAGGATTCCATTTCACATCAGACAAAAAGTGAAAGAAGAAATAAAAAAGATTAGAAGAAGAAGATATCATTGAACATGTTTCAGGGCCAACTCCGTAGGTCAGTCCTATAGTACCTGTCATCAAGAAGAATGGTGATGTAAGAATTTGTGTAGACATGAGACAGCCTAATGAAGCTATAGAAAGAGAGAGACACATCACTCCTACAATAGACAACTTAATAGTAGATCTAAATGGAGCAAAGGTTTTCAGCCAATTAGATCTGAGAAGTGGCTACCATAAAATTTCATTAGCTCCGGAATCTAGATACATCACAACTTTCTCAACACATCTAGGTTTAAGAAGATACAAAAGGCTTAGTTTTGGAATAGCCTCAGCAGCCGAAGCATTCCAGAATATAATTGGAAATCTGCTTCAGGGTCTGAAGGGACAGTTGAATGTATCTGATGATATTCTGGTTTATGGAAAAACCCCAAAAAACATGATGAAAATCTAGAACAGGTATTAATCAGACTGAGGCAGCATAACCTCACATTGAATAATGAGAAATGTGAATTCAGCAAAAACACATTGGATTTTTATGGATATACTTTTTCTGAGAAGGGAATTGTTCCAGACCACAGAAAAGTTAGTGCACTTCAAGAAATGGCAGAACCAACCAATGTATCTGAATTGAGAAGTCTACTAGGAATGTTCAATTACTGTTCACGTTTTATGCAAAACTAAGCAACACTCAGTCAGCCTTTAAGAATGCTTACAAGAAAAGACACACCATGGATATGGACTGCAACTCAGTCAAAAGCATTAAATATGCTGAAATCAGAACTATCCAAAAGTGCTGGTACATCCTATTTTGATAGGAACAGAAGGACATTCATCTCAGTAGATGCAAGTCCAGTCGGCTTAGCGGCAATGCTAACACAAAGAGATGACAGAAACAAAGAATATGTTGTAGCTTTTGGCAGTAGAAGTCTGTCAGATACAGAAACTAGATACTCAGAGACGGAAAAAGAGGCTTTAGCAATAGTGTGGGCTTGTGAATATTTTGACTTATACATTTATGGCAGCAAGTTCACCATCATAGATCACAAGGCATTGGAGTTGATATTTGGAAAAAGAACATCCAAGCCTCCTGCTCGTATAGAAAGATGGGTTTAAGACTGCAGCAGTATGATTTTAATGTATACAAGCGTGGGAAAAATAATCCTGTTGATTATATGTCAAGACAGCCACTAAAAGTGCAGTCTGAGAACAAAAACAGTGAAGAGAGAAACATATGTGAGATTCCTTGCCATTAACAGTGTTCCAAAAGCTATGAATTTCAAGGAAATACAAGAAGAGACCATGAAAGACCCACTGTTACAAGCAGTTCAGTTTATAATCAGAAATAATAAATGGAATAACATTCATTAAGAACAGTTCTCTATTGTGGACAGGGACGATCTTAATATTTTCCACAGATTTAGAAATGAACTAACACTTACTGAAGACAATTTATTACTGAGAGGTTCAAAAATAGTAATTCCTAGAACACTCCAGAGAAGAGCAGTAGAGTTAGCTCATGAAGGACATCAAGGTATAGTCAAGACCAAATGTTTGGTTAGAGAGAAAATCTGGTTCCCCAGATTAGACAAAATGGTTGAAGAGACTGTTGCAAATTGTTTAGCTTGTCAAGCTTGCACAGAAAGTGGAGCACATATGACACCTTTGAAAATGTCTGAGCTTCCCAAAGCTCCATGGACAGAGGTCTCTGCAGATTTTTGTGGACCATTACCGTGTGGACAGTATATTCTTGTCATGGTAAATGAATATTCAAGATTTCCAGTTGCTGAAATCATAAATCCACATCAGCAAGAACTGTCATTCCTGTGATTGACAAGATATTTTCGACATTTGGAATTCCTGAAATTTTAAAAACAGATAATGGTTCCCTATTTAACAGTCAAGACATGAACAATTTTATGCACCATGTTGGATGCAGACACAGAAAAATCACACCTTACTGGCCAAGGGCAAACGGGGAGGTGGAAAGGATGATGAGAAATCTCAAGAAGGTCATTCAAACAGCCACAGTTGAAGGAAAGTGTTGGAGACAACAGCTGTGTGTTTTCCTTAGAAATTATAGGGCAACACCTCTTATGTCAACAGGCAAATCACCATATGAGCTCATGTTTCAGAGAAAGGTCTCGATTAAGATTCCAACAGTTGAAACCAAAGAGAGTCAACCAGCCTCATCAGATGTGCATAGAAAAGATGCACAGGCTAAAAACCGAATGAAGCAACATGCAGACCGTAGACTACGATCGCAGCCGTCTCATCTGAAAGTTGGAGATTTTGTTTTAGTACGACAAGAACAAAACAGCAAATCAACTCCAAGGTTTAATCCAGAACCTTATCAGATTACTAAGATCAAGGGAAACATGATAAGTGCTTCAGGTGAAGGCAGAGTTGTGAAAAGAAATGTCTCGTTTTTCAAGAAAGTCAACGAAAACCTGGCCAGAGCAGCCAAAAAGAAATCACAGCCAGATGATGATTACTTAGATGGCATTGTCAGTCATGAGTTGCCACTAATTGCCACAGAACCAGCTGACGTCAACATGGACAACAACAGGCAATTACCGCAAACAGGCAGACCACCGCCTAGACACCGAAATGTACCAAGACGTCTCAATGCTTATGTTTTGTATTGACAATGACTCTGTCTGTCAGTAGTGATGTTTGTAGAATAGTTTGAGTTTCAAAGTGTTTTTGTTATTCAAGAAAGGGAGAGAATGTAGTGTCCTATATTTAGATATGACGAGAGAGTTACGGGACTTGGAAGAATGGCCGTTGTGAGATGTCAGTCACGATTGTTTCTCTCTGTATAATAAATGTTAAGAACGACAAGAGTCTAGTATTATTTCATTTATACAACTAAGATAGAACACCACACTTCCCACTACAACTGACGCCACAGCAGCTTACTTGAAATAAGCTACGTCAGTTGTTTCTTTGTATGCTGAAAATTTACCAAGAGAAAAGTGTGAAATTAAGCACAACTTTTCATATCCCACACTTTTGTTTCAAAACTTCCTCAATTATCTTCTGTACAGCCTTTCCCACGTCTCCATTGACAATGTCCAAGTCACTTACTATTTTCTTCATCAAATCAATCTGATCCACTTAAAGAACTGCTGACTTCATCAAGTATATATGATCTACTAACAGAACTGCTGACTTCATCAAATCTATCAGATCCACTAACAGAACTGCTGACTTCATCAAGTCTATCTGATCCACTAAAAGAACTGCTGACATCATCAAATCTATCTGACATACTTTCAGAATTGCTAACTTCATCAAATCTATCAGATACACTGACTGCTTAATGCAATAAATCTCTCTGATCCACTAAAAGAACTGCTGAATTTATCAAATCTATATGATCCACTAACAGAACTACTGACTTGATCAAATCTATCTGAGCCACTAACAGAACTGCTGACTTCATCAAATCTATCTGATCCCCTAAAAGAACTGCTGACATAATCAAATCTGTCTGACATACTGAAAGAACTGCTATTTTCATCAAATCTATCTGATCCACTAACAGAACTGCTGATTTCATTAAATATATCTGATACACTACCAGAACTGCTGACATTATCAAATCTATTTGATTCACTAACAGAACTGCTGAATTTATCAAATCTATCTGATCCACTAACAAAACTGCTAACTTCATCAAATCTATCTGATTCACTTAAAGAACTGCGAGGTTCATCAAATCTATTCAATCCGCTAATAGAACTGCTGACTTTAGCAAAACTTTCTGATCCATAACAGAACTGCTGACTTCATCAAATCTATCTGATTCATAACAAAACTGCAGTCCTAATCAAATCTATCTGATCCACTAACAATACAGCTTACTTCATCAAATCTATCTGATTCATAACACAACTGCTGACATTATCATATCTATGTGATCCACTAGCAGAACTGCTGACTTTATCAAATCTATCTGACATAATAACAGAACTGCTGACTTCATCAAATCTATATGATACACTAACTGCTCGATGCATTAAATCTCTCTGATATACTAAAAGAACTACTGACTTTCTCAAATCTATCATATACACTACCAGAACCGCTGACTTCATAAAATTTATTTGATCGACTAACAGAACTGCTGACTTCATCAAATCTATCTGATACATTAACAGAACTGCTGACTTCATCAAATCTATCGGATCCATTACTAGAAATGCAACATCATCAAATCTATCTGATCCTCTAACACAACTGCTGACTTCATCAAATCTATTTGATACACTAACTGTGCAATGCATTAAATCTCTCTGATCCACTAAAAGAACTGCGACTTCATCAAAGCTATCTGATCCACTAACTGAACAGCTGACTTCATCAAATCTATCTGATCACCTAAAATAACTGCTGACTTCATTAAATCTGTTTGGTCCACTAAAAGAACGGCTGACATCAAATCTATCGGACATGCTGACAGAACTGCTGACTTCATCAAATCTATCTGATTCACTAACAGACCTGCCGACTTCATCAAATCTATCTGATAATTTAACAGAACTGCTGACTTCATCACATCTATCTGATCCATTAACATAACTGCTGACTTCATGAAATCTATCTGATCCACTAAAAGAACTGCTGAACTTAAAACAAAAAATCTATCTGATCCACTAACATAACGGCTGACATTATCAAATCTATCTGATACACTAATAGAACTGCTGACTTCATCAAATCTATCTGATCCAATACCGGAACTACTGACTTCATCAAATCTATCTGATCCAATAATAGAACTGCTGATTTCATCAAATCTATCTGATCCAATAATAGGACTGCTAATGCATCAAATCTATCTGATCCACTAACAGAACTGCTGACTTTATCAAATCTATCTGATATGTTAACAGAACTTCTAACTTCGTCAAATCTATCACATCCATTAAATGAATATCTGACTTCATCAAATCTATTTGATTCACTAATAGAACTGCTGACTTCATCAAATTTATATGAAACACTGTTGACTTCATCAAATCTATGTGATCCACTAATAGAACTGCTGACTTCATCAAATCTACCTAATCCACTAACAGAACTGCTGACTTCATCAATCCTATCTGAGCCACTAATAAAACTGCTGACTTTATCAAACAAATCTGATCCACTAACAGAACTGCTGATTCATCAAATCTTTCTGATCCACTAACAGAACTGCTGACTTCATCAAATCTATCTGATCCACTAACAGAACTACTGGCTTTTCTAAGGAAGTAATGACACCAGGTAGGTCAAAATTTTGACACTAAGTAGGACAATTTACCAGCAACATTTGTTTTCTGGAGTTTAGAGAAAATTAATAAACAGCATGAGCAAAACAGTCAAGTCATTTGTAAGAAAACACTGAACAAAAATCGTCTATTTTTATAGAAAATTCCAAAATTTACAAAATATTGACAGAAAATAAAAAACAACAAAAGTGCTGTAAAATTACAGGAAAATCTCAACAAACGTCCAGACATACAAAAAATACAAAAATAATGCCCTAACAAGGGCTATTAAATCAGCTTAGTAGTTCATGAAACACATTTATATTCAACTGACCAACGTTTTGGTTAAGCCAAACAAAAATAGAAAGAGGAAACAATCCTAGCCCCAACACATCTTCCTTTCTCTACCTGAACACATCTTTTTGTTTTTTCTGTACACACATTCAAATTTGTGTACATGTACACACCATCTTGTTTACATGTACACACCATCTTATTTATATGTACACTCCATCTTGTTTACATGTACACACCATCTTGTTTTTCTTATTTGTTCAAAGATATACTCTATTTTATAAATGTTTCGTCTTGGCCATTCGTTGCTACCTTATTAATGTGTATCTTTCTTCTTCTTTCTTTGATCCTTAGCCGCCGACCGTCGAAGCAGTCAGTGGCCATCACGCCTAGTGGCGTCTTGTAGGGCAACAACAAATGGATTCCACTTTGCTCGGTCGGTGGCCATCCTTCGTACAGTGCCCCAACTCTGGTTCATTCTTTGCATCTCAGCCTCCACAGTCCTCCGCCAGGTTGTTTTTGGTCGACCTCTCTTTCGCTTTCCTTCAGGGGTCCAAAGCATAGCTGTTCTTGTGATGGCATCGGGGTCTCTTCTGAGGACATGGCCAACCCAGCTCCAGCGTCTGCCAGCTATGATGGTATGCATGTCCTCTTGCTTGCTACGAGTAAGCAGATCTTGGTTAGTGATGGTATTCGGCCAAAAGATTCGGTCAAGTTTTCTTAGGCATGTTGTGTGAAAAGAGGACAATTTCGACATTTCCTTCTCTGTAACTCTCCAGCATTCCGCACCATAGAGAAGCACAGAAAGCACACAGCTCTGATATAAGCTTAATTGTGTGCTTGTGCTGAATTGGGAGGACTTCCAGATGTCGTTTAGGCTAAAGAAGGCTGTTCTTGCCTTATTCATTCTGATGTATTTTAGGGCTGACACCCCTGTCTATGTAAAAAAAAAAAACAAGGAAGTTACGGAAACAACAATAAATTAATGTGTATAGAGCAACATAATTTGATCTGTTCCCACTCCCCACTCAGTGTACGGACAAAAAAAGAGCGAAAGAAGAAATTAGATAATGAGGAAGAATTGAGAGAGGGAGAGGAGAGGGAGGTGTTGTTAACATGGTTAGATAGATAGAGAGAGAGAGAGAGAGAGAGAGAGAGAGAGAGAGAGAGAGAGAGAGAGAGAGAGAGAGAGAGAATAAAGTAAAGCGTAGTTTACAAGGTGGGAGAGAGAGGAGAGTGAGGTGTAATGAGGAAGATGAAATAGAGATATGGGTTATAGTGAAAGAGTGTGTTTATCTGTAGATGCCATCTTGTTTGTGTTTATTTAATGGAACTAGAACCAACTGAGACGACTGTAATTAAGTTGTTTATTGTCTTCACAATTTCCTCTATGGACATGACCACACCTCGACTCCCGGTCCCCCACCACACACACGAGCGCTCCACTAGATCCAGGACACGTCGCTGTAGTGTATGTTAACATACGATCACCATTACCATGGCTGAAACAGTGACCTACACTGACCTGTTTACTACATCCGTGTGGGTGTGACACTATAATGACAAGACGTCCATCATGTCTGTCGTGTTGTGTAGACAACTGTCTCTTCTCTTGATCAGAGCTGATAATGTGGTACTTATCAGTTATTAGTTTATATAGAACATCCCTGCGTATCATCATCTCGGCAAGTCTGTCTGCCAGGTCCAGGTCATGGGTCACATATCTCATCACACAGAAGTCACCCTCGGTGTTACTCCACTCACATGACATACTACAGAGTGTGACGACACCGCTGCAAACATCAGGTGTATCACCTTTATCAAAGAAGAGATGACACGTGGTGTGTGCTGCCTCCAGGTGGTCGTAGACAACATGAGCCGCTGTGACAATGTCAATGCTAGCAAACTTTGTTTTTAGTATTGGAGAGTTCAGACATTCTTTACACTCACAGGTTTTATTGTTGAATAACATGTGTGGGTATTTAATCACACCCCACACCCACCCAGTCCCTACCATCAGCATGTGCCTACCCCTGTTCCTGTAGCCCAGGTAAGGCTTGTCACTACCAGGAATAGTCTCAGGTCTCCTCTCACTGACATACTTGACTGACAGGCGGACAGTTACATCTGACAGAACTCGGATATACTTTACTAGATCGTTGTCATGGTAACCAGGTGGTAGATGGTCCACATTAAATTGGTCTACAGGTATAAATTTCTTGTGACCTGAATTCTTGTCACAACCAGCAAGATGTCGGGGAAGATCTGCCTCTCCTCCATAACTCAGCTCAACTTCCCACGGTCCTGGTAGACAGATACAGATATCATCATCAACTTAATATTATCTCTATAACTATCATCATCCTGGTAGACACATACAGATATCATCATCAACTTAATAATATCTATATAACTACTATCATCCTGGTAGACAGATACATATATCATCATCAGTTTAATATTATCTCTATAACTATCATCATCTTGGTAGACATACAGATATCATCATCAACTTCATATTATCTCTATAACTATCATCTGGTAGACAGATACAGATATCATTATCAACTTACAATTACATCACCATCATGTGTCAGATCTTCCACCTTAACTCCGAACTTACCAATACATCATCATCATGTGTTAAATCTTGAACTTTAACTTCAAACTTACAAATACATCATCATGTGTCGGATCTTCCACCTTTACGTCAAACTTACAATTACATCATCATCATGTGTCAGATCGTCAACTTTTACTTCACACTTACAAATGTATCACCATCATGTGTCAGATCATCCATCTTTACTTCAAACTTACAAATACATCATCATCATGTGTCAGTTACTCGACCTTTACGTCAAACTTACAAATACATCATCATCATGTGTCCGGTCTTCAAACTTTACTTCAAACTTACAAATACATCATCATCATGTGTCAAATCTTCTACTTTTTTTCAAACTTACAAACACATCATCACCATTACTTTAAACTTACAAATACATCATCATCATGTGTCACATCTTCCACCTTTACTTTACACTTACAAATACATCATCATCATGTGTCACATATTCCACCTTTACTTCAAACTTACAAATACATTATCATCGTGAGTCAGATCTTCCACCATTATGTCAAACTTACAAGTACATCATCATCATGTGTCAGATCTTCCAACTTTACTTCAAACCTACAAATACATCATCATCATGTGTCAGATCTTCCACCTTTTACTTCAAACTTACAAATACTTCATCATCATTTGTCAGAACTTCCGCCATTATGTCAAACTTACAAATACAACATCTTCATTTGTCAGATCTTCAACTTTAACTTTAAACTTACAAATACATCATCATCATGTGTCAGTTCTTCCATCTTTACGTCAAACACAAATGCATCATCATCATGTGTCAGATCTTCCACCTTTACTTCACACTTACAAATACATCATCATCATCATGTGTCACCTTTTCCACCTTTACTTAAAACATACAAATACATCATTATGTGTCACATTGTCCACCTTTACTTCAAACTTACAAATACATCATCATCATGTGTCAGATCTTTTACCTTTACTTTAAACTTACAAATACATCATCATCATGTGTCAGATCTTCCAAATTTACTTCAAACTTACAAATACATCATCATCATGTGTCAGATCTTCGACCTTTACTTCATATATATCAGAAATATCTCTTTATGTAATCATCTAATACATATCTGATATATCTCTTTATGTAAGCATCTAATATATATCTAATATATCTATTTATGTCACTGCAACAACAACAGCAACCACAACTATAACAACAACAGCAACAGCAACAACAACAGCAACAACAACAGCAACAACAAAATTAACAAACACAACAACAACAGTAACAAGAACAGCAAAAACAACATTAACAAACACAACAACACACCTTCTCTTTCCCGTTCCTGTCTTGCCAAGGTCACAGTGTCCATGCTATGTGAACATAAATAACTTTTTGTTATTAAAAACCAACACAACAACCATCATTGACTCAACATCACTATCATCATGACTGTCAGATCTTCATACCATTCAAACTCATCACCATTGTTATCACCACCAACATCATCATCGCCAACAGCATCGTCATATATCATCTGACAACCGGATGTCAAATATTATATATATACATCACTGTCATGTGACCTGGTCTACTCCCATCACCCACAGTACACGCGTCAACAACGGGTTTTTCCGCTGTCTTCAAATAAAGACTTGGCCTTCTATTTAAGTTCAGTGATAAACTAATTGTAATAACAGGAGGTAATGTACTGACTATGATGACGGGATGGGGGCGGGGGGCGTAATCAAAGGTGGAGGGGAAGAGGAAGGGCTATAAAAGAAATGGCAAGAAGGAGGAGCTATAAAAGAAATGGCGAGGAGGAGGGGCTATCAAAGAAATGGCGAGAAGGAAGCTAGCATGTTAATAATTTACACACTAAAATTACGTTCACCTCTCACACTGACTTTGTAAATAACTTTCACACTACCGTCACGTTCACCTCTCACATTAACTGTGTAAATAACTTCCACACTAAAATTACGTTCACTTCTCACATTGACTTTGTAAATAACTGACTTTGTAAATAACTTCCACACTACTATCACATTCATCTCTCACATTGACTTTGTAAATAACTTACACACTCCTATCACATTCATCTCTCACAATGACTTTGTAAATATCCTCCACGCTACTATCACGTTCATCTCTCACAATGACTTTGTAAATAACTTCCACGCTACTATCACATTCACCTCTCACATTGACTTTGTAAATAACTTCCACACTACTGTCACGTTCATCTCTCACATTGACTGTGTAAATAACTTCCACACTACTATTACATTCACCTCTCACATTGACTGTGTAAATAACTTCCACACTACTATCACGTTCATCTCTCACAATGACTTTGTAAATATCCTCCACGCTACTATCACGTTCATCACAATGACTTTGTAAATAACTTCCACGCTACTATCACATTCCCCTCTCACATTGACTTTGTAAATATCCTCCACGCTACTATCACATTCATCTCTCACAATGACTTTGTAAATATCCTCCACACTACTATCACATTCATCTCTCACAATGACTTTGTAAATACCCTCCACACTACTATCACGTTCATCTCTCCCAATGACTGTGTAAATAACTTCCACACTACTATCACGTTCATCTCTCACATTGACTGTGTAAATAACTTCCACACTACTATTACATTCACCTCTCACATTGACTGTGTAAATAACTTCCACACTACTATCACGTTCATCTCTCACAATGACTTTGTAAATATCCTCCACGCTACTATCACGTTCATCACAATGACTTTGTAAATAACTTACACGCTACTATCACATTCACCTCTCACATTGACTTTGTAAATAACTTACACACTCCTATCACATTCATCTCTCACAATGACTTTGTAAATATCCTCCACGCTACTATCACGTTCATCTCTCACAATGACTTTGTAAATAACTTCCACGCTACTATCACATTCACCTCTCACATTGACTTTGTAAATAACTTCCACACTACTGTCACGTTCATCTCTCACATTGACTGTGTAAATAACTTCCACACTACTATTACATTCACCTCTCACATTGACTGTGTAAATAACTTCCACACTACTATCACGTTCATCTCTCACAATGACTTTGTAAATATCCTCCACGCTACTATCACGTTCATCACAATGACTTTGTAAATAACTTCCACGCTACTATCACATTCCCCTCTCACATTGACTTTGTAAATATCCTCCACGCTACTATCACATTCATCTCTCACAATGACTTTGTAAATATCCTCCACACTACTATCACATTCATCTCTCACAATGACTTTGTAAATACCCTCCACACTACTATCACGTTCATCTCTCCCAATGACTGTGTAAATAACTTCCACACTACTATCACGTTCATCTCTCACATTGACTGTGTAAATAACTTCCACACTACTATTACATTCACCTCTCACATTGACTGTGTAAATAACTTCCACACTACTATCACGTTCATCTCTCACAATGACTTTGTAAATATCCTCCACGCTACTATCACGTTCATCACAATGACTTTGTAAATAACTTCCACGCTACTATCACATTCACCTCTCACATTGACTTTGTAAATAACTTACACACTCCTATCACATTCATCTCTCACAATGACTTTGTAAATATCCTCCACGCTACTATCACGTTCATCTCTCACAATGACTTTGTAAATAACTTCCACGCTACTATCACATTCATCTCTCACATTGACTTTGTAAATAACTTCCACACTACTGTCACGTTCATCTCTCACATTGACTGTGTAAATAACTTCCACACTACTATTACATTCACCTCTCACATTGACTGTGTAAATAACTTCCACACTACTATCACGTTCATCTCTCACAATGACTTTGTAAATATCCTCCACGCTACTATCACGTTCATCACAATGACTTTGTAAATAACTTCCACGCTACTATCACATTCCCCTCTCACATTGACTTTGTAAATATCCTCCACGCTACTATCACATTCATCTCTCACAATGACTTTGTAAATATCCTCCACACTACTATCACATTCATCTCTCACAATGACTTTGTAAATACCCTCCACACTACTATCACGTTCATCTCTCACATTGACTGTGTAAATAACTTCCACACTACTATCACGTTCATCTCATACACTTCTACCATACATGTCAACTTTCTTGACATTACTGTCCTCATTACTCCTCCCAACCTCAATATTTCTGTCAGCGACAAACCAACAGATACACATAGTTACCATCTTTGTATATCTTCTTACATTTATGCATCTCGTGACTTATTACCATTTTCTTAACTTTTCGTCTTACATCCAGTCTGTAAAACTGACGACGACTGGCCTAACCAAACACATGACATAGTAAACCATTAGGGGTTTTCATGTTCTCACCTCTATCCTACGACACATCATCGACATCTCTCGGCAAAAGGCCCTTAACTCCAGTCACAGAAAGGCATCTGAGTTAACTTAAAATTCACGTATAAACTCATAGTGATGCCGTAATAGTTCTTGCTATCTATCTCTGCTCCAGACGTATCTACCAACCCGGGAAGCATTCAAGGATGCACCCTCCGTGGCATATACGTGTGACAAGAAATTCACGGTATCTCTGATTCATAGTCATCAGAACGTCGACAATGGCTTCCACTTTGGTATCAAAGAATGCAACAAAGTACAATGCAATACGTGCCATTATGGTATTTGGATAAGTAAAAAATTGTTTCATAAAGCCACATTTGCCATCACTGATGGGTTTTAATATCAATCACACAATAATTTTAACAACATATGCAACTCTTGCAGTGGAATGTACATTTATGACGTTGGTAAACGACTCTGTGTCCGGTTTTGTCAACATCTTTACGACATCTCTAAGATGGCCTCGTCAACTTTAACCATCTATTCCAACAGCTCATACCTCCAGAGTGCTCGAGACATAAATCAGATCCTGATGACACAAGTTGGTTGTACCTTAAAGACAATCTTTTAATCTACCTTCTGGGATGGCTATTGTGACGTATAATGTAAATATAGATACAGTAATCTGACAGCCCTTGCTTTCCCATGTAGTGTCTACCATTTGCTAAGCTGAACCACGCAATTTTTGTCTGCATTACTCATACTTTATCGACGCCCCTTTTTCTTGATATGTAAACAAACAGATATATTAGCTAGTTCCGCGACCTGCCAGCATAACAGGCAGCGAGCTCTGATTCGTTTACCAAAGATTCTAACGCGAGCGGGTCTTCCAATCTTCATTGTTGACAGACAGATGCACGTGGGAGATACTATCGGTTTCTTTGAAGGGGAAACGCGGGCAGAAATTTTCCCGTGTACCTGTTTGATGTTCATACATACAGGGAGATAATCGTTTGATATCAGAAGCGAACAGAAATCTCGGGAGGAAAACTGTTACACGAGTAAACCTTTGTTGTCGATTTGCAACGGCAAACAAAGCGACCGAGGAATCTTTGATCGGGGAAATTAGTTTTCTGAACTTCTGCTATAAACAAGAAGTGTGAAAATTCATATTCTCGAGATAATAACACTCAAATCTGTATATATACTGCGTCCATCAAAACCAATTATTAGTCATGGCTCAGAAACTTTGGATAATCTTATCACGCCAGACTAGAACCATTTTTTGCTAAATGTGTTAAATTGATTCGTGGGGATTTCATTTTCTGATTTGTGGTAATAGAAGTTGTGCTAAGTGTGAAAATGTGTTTACCATTATAATTCGCTGTGTTCTTCTAGAGTTAAAACTAGTGAAATACTTAACGCATAGATAGTTTCTTGCCAAGGGTTCATTAATGTAAATTCCATCACTCATTTTTCCCCAGAAGATACGGTTTAAACGACGGAGATTATTACGCCTGAAGGATGAGTGACAGAATAAAATTTGCATTATATTTCGTTGTGTGAAATTATATAAGTGACTAGTGTTAAAATCCTGTGAAAATCTAATAGCTAGTAAGGTCAGGCGATATTTGTTAAAGTGCGATATTTGTTAGAGATTAAATAATAATTGACTTCGTGCGATGTTCATTTTCTCGCAGGCCTTAACGGGGGAGGGCACATACCTTTCTTCCCGACACGCCATAGCAGAAACACTTACGGGGGGATAGGATTGTAGCATTATTTTTCATAAATGTTCTTTTCTTCCAATATAGTTGTGGTAAATATACCTGGAGGTTTAGATGTTACTAAGGTTAAAGGTTAACAAAGTGAGGTCAAGCAATGTAAGTTCCCTGAGTCTAATTGTTGAAGATGAAGATGTAATTCTCAGGGTCCCTATCAGCCACCTCCCAGATCTCACTTTGTGTATTAGAGTATGTGTGTTTTGTATGGCAGGTGTCTAAGGGTAATGTATGTTAATTGATGAACTAACAAATGTCAAACAAAACTTTAACTCAATTAAAAGTAAAGTAAGTAAGACTTTGGTGAAAGTTTAAATAATTATTTTACAATTTAATCTCCATGTACCTTAATTTTCTGGAACAGGGATTTCAAACTTGATAATTTTTTTAATTTACACTATTTAAAATAAATAAGCTGGAACTCTGTCCATGTCTTGTGTTTCAATAAAATTAAGATCACTGTAAGAAATGCTACCACTGAGCTGTCTATCTGCTTGTATCTATCACTGTTTATCTATTGGACAGATTGAACTCTTCATCACTTCAGGGTGGGTCTATTATTTATTATACTTTTTATTATGGTGGAATGTATGATGATATACTATCAATGCCGATCTAACGGCCTTAGCTTCAGATAACTTGTAACAACTATTGGCCCATAGATCTGATATGCATCCAACTGGGATGTCTGGTTCAAGAGGTGGGTCTCATCATCATGTGACGTATTCTTTCCAGAACGTTGTCTCCATTACAGCTGCTCTGAACGCATCACGATTCTGGGCAAGTCGACCTGCATCAGCCAAAGACAAGTTCAGACTCTCTGTGATGTCCTGGGTCCACCGTCGTCTAGGTCGACCCCTTCCCCCTTTTCCAGGGACCATGCCTTCCATCACTGTTCTTTCCAGACTAGTATGTCTTTTTATATGACCGAAAAATTTCAGCTTCCTTATTGCGATGGTATTTAGGAGCCAATGTTCCTGTACGTTTAGTGAGTGCAGTACTTCTCTGTTGGTCTTTTTTCCTGTCCAGGGTATTCTCAACATCCTTCTTTGCGTAGTATTCAGATTAGCCATTATGGATTTCTTGGCATTGTACATCCAGTAGTTTGCCATTGCTTTCTGGATGGTTCTGGCCGCTTACCATTACAGTCCATGGTGCGCCCTCAGCCCGATTTCAGGCCTTTCCAACTCCTGCCCTAGAAGCCGTTGTCAAAATATTATTGATCATCCGCCCGTTCGGCCAGCAGTTGTGTGTACTGTTTAAGGGGGACCTCCCTTTTTCAAATTTAGGTGGGTCTAGCTGCGGCAAACTGCTGAGAAATCCTGGATTTCCTCACACACAGGCCTCCTGCCACCAATGGATTATCTAGCATATAACCTGAAATGAGAGGAAAATGCTTTCTCCATATAGATCTTATTTATATCTATTCCACACATAAAATACTGTGACAACTTACCCTGATCAGCTATGTGTGCTGATCATTGGCACAAATCTGTATCTTCCATTGTTTAACACCACTGCTGTGTAAACATTCTTCTACAGTGATAGTACAAAGCCACCGTTCCTTCTCCAAGATGTCCCTTCTATAAAGCACGTGGAGTGTTCATACATAGCTTTGTAATCATTTTATATTTCTTTTATATCATCCTATATAGGGTTTGTCATTCATACAATAGATAGGGTGTGCTTACTCTAGCACTGAAACCTGTGGAAAAAGTTCTTTCTAACAATCTCTACATGATTTTTACATAATATTTAAGGCAATACAAAATCAATACCCCTTTTAGTTTCCTGTATGACCGGGGCAGGGTAATGGGGGTTGCTGTTTTACGAAGTGTCTTGTTGATAGACTGGCCTATGCGCCAGAGATGGAAATTATTCTTCTACAGACTTAGGGGTGTACCAGGTTCGGGGATAATCCTCTATGGTAGTTAAGTTAGGAGCAGTAGATAGACATTATTAGTTTCCCAGCAGACATTGTCTACCTTCCATTCAAGTATATATGTGGCAAAGTAATCAATAGACGATCTCCCTTTTAGTCTCAACGTGATTTTTATTATCACAACATATTTACATAAAGGCGTGAAGTTTCATAGTATGCATATTTCTTTCATCTATTAATGCACAATGCTTTCATTAATATATCATGGGGACTGACATCATATGAATCACTCTGATTCAACTCTTGGCCACTTATTCCTTCCAGCACTAGCTAGCGGTAAATGCATTCTAGCAGTTCTACAAGTTCATATCAAATATCTCACATTTATTGGTTCAGATTAGTTCTTGATTCAAAGTTTTCTTCAGCATTATAAGTATTCCTTGAGTTCAATATTTTTCCAACACAAGGGCATTCTTCCTCAGCCAGTTTTTGTGATGTAGGACTAGGTTACAATTTGTCTCAATTTTCGAGCCTATCTCAACTGCAGTTAGGGTTGTAAGCTCTATTCAACAAATACATTGTAAATATATTCCATACTTACGAAAGTCTGAATTATAACACCACTCAACTTCCTAGAATAAAAATTGATGAAGTTGATTTCCTCAACTAGTTATATTATACACTGAGCAGGAAGAATATGTCTTCACAAGACCGCTCCAAATTCATTTCTGCTAATGGAATAAATCTGCTTGCAGTAAGCCACTGCTTTCTGGGCACATCTTGTTAGTCTTATGGCTAGACGCGTACTAATTAAAGCTTCTGCCGGCCGCTGGGGAATCGCGTCTTGTCCTAAATTTTCTGAGCTCACGATTCGTTGGGGATATCACATGACCAATGATATCACATGATCAATGATATCACATGATCAATGATATCACATGATCAATGCTTTGCGTTAGAAAGCGAAGCCGGCCTAATTAAACATCTGTGTCCCGACTATTTATTTTATTCTCTGTTATAGTCTATTTCTGAAGAAATCCAAGAAATCCCAATATACGCGGCTACACCTGCATTGGCATGCGCAAAATTTTTAAAGCCACTAGCAAATATTTTATGCTTTTATTTCACTCCGAAAGACTGCATTCCTCTTCTGGCTATCGTAACACAATTTGTGGCTTGCATATTAATTACAAATACGAAAAAATATTGTACCTTACCCTCAAACAAGAATGTCATATATCATAAGCTTGACTTAGGCAGTTAATGGGTTCTACCACTGCTTATTGTCCAGACGGCGAAAGCTTTGGTCACAGAAGCTCTCCCGCTGTTGTCAGCTTAGATAGTTTTAAATTTCAAATGGCAGATTCTTGTTAGCAGACAGTTAATCTTATTATCCCCAAGCTTCACTACAATTGACCAATCAGAAACGTGTTAAGAAAATTTTTCCTTTTGCGCCGTCTACCAAACTGAGCAGTTTACCAGTGTGTTCGCTTGTCTGTTTTATTTTATATCTTAGATATCTCAGTTATTTATGAAGCGATTTTCAACATCAAAGTTGATTATTGAACTGACAACCGTCCACTATCTATCTATGTAGGTTTATTTAAGTATTCTTCAAAGTTTTTACCTAGGTAATTTTTTGGGTAATAAAAGCATCTTTTTGTCAGCACAACCCAATTTTTTTTCTTTTGACTCTACAAAAGAGATAACAAGCCTATGTGGTGTTATATTTACTGCATTTGTTAATAAATAGTGGTAAGGGTAGTGCGGGGAAAAAAGAGGGGGGGGGGGGGGGGGAACTTTTTCCGCTTGGTGTGAAAAATTCAAATCGTTCGTGAAAAATGTTGGCGGAAAGAGTGACCTTGCCCGTGGCAAATTTCATACATCGTAGTAGTTGGTTCTAGGTTGTAAATTTTTTTCTCTCGCCGTTCGTTCATAAATATTAAGAGGGGTAGGGTACGGGTGTCAGGGTGTGTGGCACATTTTACTTGGCGTAGTGGAAAAATTCAAATCTTTAGTTAGATTTTAAGCTGTTGATTCGTCTGTGGCCTTTAGAATGTTTGCAAATACTGTAGTTATTTGTAGCTTTTAGGCGTCTGCTAGTTAATTTTCAAACGTGGAAATTTGAGCGGGGGGTGACACGGATTGACTTTATCACAATAGTATCTGATCAAAAGCAGCGGCCAGAGGTCTAACATTACCCATTATCATTGTACTTTGGGTCTTCGATTTTTTGGACTAGTTCGGTCCTCTTCCTTTATTCAGTGAAGGATTAATGGTGTCTTCTTGTCAGCTGCAAGTCCCAAGTTCCTTCGTAAGCCGGTTGGGCCCAAGAGACTAGTAAACATTAATTATAAAAATCAAACTGGACTGTACCATACCCAGAGTTATTTATTCAATTTTCCCAGCCCACTGGACATATTGAAGAACATATATTCCTGACGATTGACAGTCGTAGCATCGGAGTGATTCAGAAAATTACGCTGTTTCAAAATCGGCACTCACTATAGAGCGAGCCGATAGAATCTACCATCATCATCATTTTTACTTATTGTAAAATTTGTCTTGGCAACCAGATGCTAGGCAATACGGGAATCACTTTTTTTTCTCATTTTCCAACTGTGTGCATTCAGAACACGTTTTCCTTCAGTAACTATTCACAGTGACATTTGTTTCATTCAAAGGAAATTAAACCTCCAAAATTCGGCGTCCAACTTGTAATTATTATTCGATAAATAGGCTGGACTGGGGCTAATTTGGCAACCCACCTGACAGTATAGGTTCAGGAATTATTGTAAATTTTCCCATGGATACCAACAACAAGAGCGGGTAAGCGAGAGAGTTTGTGGCCACATAGGAAAGAGAGAGAGAGAGAGAAAGAGAGAGGGAATATTTTTCTTTGTTACAATCATTGTACTAACTTCCTTTTTTTATTTTGCTTAACTGAGTTTTTTACTGAGTAGTAATTTAGTTAGAATTTGCTCTACACATTCTATTCTATTCACTAGTGCTAATTTTTGACCTTTAGGTTATTAACTTCTTTTGGGATCCTTTCTCAACAAGGGGAAGGGCACTTATTCGGTTACTTTCATATATCTTTAAACATGATTTTATTGATTTTCTCTATATGTTGGATGTTGTGAAGTTTAATGATAATAAACAACAAAAAGAAACTTAATTGTGTGTGTTGGTCAGACACATACCCAATTAATCATAGTTTTTCACGTTTGTGTGTCTTGTTGTCACATATTTGTGTGTGGGTGTGTTTAATTATCTTATCTTTCTAGAGATAAGAGGGTGAAAGATTGTCTTCCACTAAATTATAGATAGGCTGGACTAGAGAAACTATTCAGTCCAGAGACTAATCTTCTCCTCAACTATTCACTCGTAAAATCTATTTCTTACACCTTTACTCTCACATATTTACCACTATCACCTCTGCTCAGACGGGACCTTAAATATCTTCTAACCTATCCACACACAAAAATGCGACAGCTATAGGACTGGATACCTTAAACCGATTATCTAATCATGTAACACACCTTTGTCTGAGCCGACCACCTACATGTATGTTTCTCAATTTCTACCACCATTTTGTGTTATGGCCGTTTTATTTTGTACAAACAGAAGTCTGTGACGTTAACATCGGACATTCCCTTTACGGATCGTATTATTGCAATTCACTTTCATATATAACTTACTTCTCACTCCCTTTCTACTCTGTTTTAGTTCTTGTGTTACTGGCGACCGCAAAGTAAACATTCCTTTTACTAGTAGTATTAAGGGCGCATTGTCACAAGATGGATTTTGGGGCGACTTCCTTTCGATCTGTCTTTAACTACGGCGGTAATCAGTTACATTTTTGTACCGATTTTATTGCGGTTTTCTCCGAGTCGCACCCTTTTCTTTCTGTTTGTTATGTAGCAGAGAGTTTTTTTGTTCAAACATTTGACACTCTTTGTCACTGTAAGCCTCACATTTGCTAGGCGAGGCACAGTTCTGCTGAGATTAAGCGCAGGTAAACCTAAATGTGTCTGCTTAGTTTTCGTGTAGAGTTGTGTGTTTGAGCGAGAGATAACACGATTACTCGTCTGTGCAATATGTTTTGGACAGACACGCATGACATAATCGCTTCCTGTCCGACTTGTAATGATTACTTTACTGATGTAATTTGTTACATCTGAAACACATTGTCGTATGAGTTTACAGATGTGTTTGTGAGTTGGTACACGAGGCATCGGATGTTTTCATGCCATATTTGGGAGACTTGACGTCTACATTACATTCATAATTTTCCATGTCAGGAATATTTTGAAATCAACCCCCCGACCTTTTTTCTTTCAAACGATTGGCGCTTCCTTAGCTTCGTCACAAACAGATGCGGGGGCAGGACAGTGAATATAACCGGATGCTTAAGTCAGTCTAATTCATTGTGAGATTCACGCTTGCCAAAGACACCAGACTTGCCAGTAGTTAGAATCAGGATTCCATTTTATCAGACCGGACCTTTTTTTTTTGGAGAGTTTATCAGGACTTAATAAAACAACTCAGGAAATCTCTATCATTTTAAATAAGGACAACCGGAATATCCGTGGAAGCTTAACAAGAGTCATTAATTTTATGTCACACACGTTTAACAACAAGAGTCAATCATTTTGTGTCACAAATATTTAACAGTAGTCAATCATTTTGTGTCATACAGCTTTAACAAGAGACAATTCTTTTGTATCACACAGTTTTAACAACAAGAGACAATCATTTTATGTCAAACAGTTTTAACAACAAGAGGCAATAATTTTGTATCACACAAGTTTAACAACTAGAGACAATCATATTGTCACACATGTTTAACAACAAGAGTCAATCATTTTGTGTCACATATGTTTAACAACAAGAGTCAATCATTTTATGTCACATAGGTTTAACAAGAGTTAATCATTCTGGAAACCACAGTAAAAGAGAGGCAGAGGGTTGCTGTCGTTTTTGACGGTTGCATAAGACGTAAATCTATTTAATACTTTTGATGATCGAAGGTAGAGAACTGTATGTTAACTCCCTGGGACATGTTGATTTGGGGTTATCTTCCCTGTGTTTATTCTTTGTGGTTGATCTATCTTAAGACGGGGGGTTAGCTTTTCTGTCTATGCATGCGCAAGTTTTTAGCGCGAACGGAGAAGACTTCCGACTGGGAGTGATGAGCTAGTTTTTGACCGGACAAGATGTCCGTTGTTCTTCTCTGCATTATCTGGGGGAAAGATAGTCTTCAGTATAACTGTGATGTCAATGATTCTCCACAGATTTATTCTGTTCGTCTAGAATGACGACAGTTGTTATTTTTGTATTTCTCGGATTCTGTCCAAGGTAAAATAAACTTTATTATTATGCCAAGATTGCAAAATATTTAGTATCAACCTGTGAGTAGCGCTCACAGTTCTTGAGATCCAGAGTCCATTATGTGTGCTTGACGTAGCCAACTAAGTCTATTCGTCGAATTACTTTACAGAAGCACAATGAACGTATATTTATATGAAACCCGCATTATGGCGGTATGTTTCGGCATGGATGATAATGCCTGCCTATCAAAATACACAGTTGGTCATCAACCATTATAGAGGCCCGACATTTCGGCCGATATCTTGAGCAGAAGAAGAAGTGTCTGGCGTGGGAAGCCAGATGGAGTCTTGACTGTTGTTTGACAAGTCCATAGACTTTGATGTTAAGCAACTATATTTGTTAGAAGACTACCTGACGCGTTCAGTCAGGGGCCCTGAGCTACAGTATGAAAGAATGTATATTATCAAGTCAGCGTTACTAGCATCATACATACGAGCTATGCAGGATTGATTATGCTCGATATTTACATGCATTACTACACATGAACTGTCCATGATCATTTGTGCTATTGACTGTGTTGTCTATCAACGTACTGTTGCCGTAATAAATGTTGAAGAAAAGGCCAGCTGCATTTATACCCATCTATGACTTCTACATGTGGTGGAGTGAGTTTCTGTGTCCCTGAATAAGAGCCTATACGACTTCGTGTTCTCGATCTGCTGATATACACACACCATTACTCACTACAACATCTTACTACTTATTCTGCACACCTGAGTCTACATGTATGCTGTTATGTGTGAGTGTCTGCATTACACCCTGGCAGTGTCTCACGCTGGTGACCTAGATACACTCAACACTGAACTGTCCAGGTGATCAACGACACGCCCACTCAGCGACACTTCAACACGGTACAAATACCAGATTTCACACGAGCAAACATACTTTAACATCTGGTAATAAACAGACGGCAAACAGGACTTATACAGAGGTAGACCAAAAACACATGAGAGCTGGATACATGGGTGAAAATGATGAAGACAACATGGACAGAACTTGATCGGATGGAACAGGACAGGAAAACTTGGCTTGTGTTTGTTGAAGGTCTATGCTCTTCGGGGAGGTAAAGGGTATTGATTGATTTATTGATGATTAACACAAGAGACAATCATTTTCTGTCACACAGGTTTAACAACAAAAGTTAATCATTTTTTGTCACAAAGGTTTAGCAACAAGAGACAATCATTTTGTGTCACAGATGTTTAACAACAAGAGTCAATCCTTTTGTATCACACAGGTTTAGCAATAAGTGACAATCATTTTGTGTCATACAAGTTTAACAACAAGAGACAATCATTTTGTGTCAAACAAGTTAAACAACAAGAGTCAGTCATTATGAATCACACAGGTTTAACAATAAGAGACAATCATTTTGTGTCACCAAGGTTTAACAACAAGAGACAATCATTTTGTGTCACACAGGTTTAACAACAAAAGACAATCATTTTGGGTCAGAAAGGTATAACAACAACAAAAGATCATTTTGTGTCACACAAGTTTAACAACAAGAAACAATAATTTTTTGTCACACAGGTTTAACAACAAGAGATAATCATTTTGTGTCACACAGGTTTAACAACAAGAGACAATAATTTTGTGTCATATGTTTAAAAAGAATCACTGATTTTGTGTCACATATGTTTAACAAGAGTCAATCATTATGGAAACCACAGGGAAAGGGAGGCAGAAGTAGACCAAAAACACATGGACAGAACTTGATCGGATGGCACAGGACAGGAACACGTGGCATGTGCTGGTTGAAGGCCTTTGCCCCTCGAGGAGATAAAGCGTATTGATTGATTTATTGCGGTTTAACAACAAGAGACAATCATTTTATGTCACACAGGTTTAACAACAAGAGACAATAATTTTATGTCACACAGATTTAACAAGTGGAGACAATCATTTGATGTCACACAGGTTTAACAAGTGGAGACAATCATTTGATGTCACACAGGTTTAACAATAAGAGACAATCATTTTGTGTCGACAACACACAACAGAAATGGAATAAAGTTGACTCTGACTAAGCAGTTGGGTGATCTGGATTTTGCTGATGAATTGGCTCTTCTGTCCCATAACCATAATCAGATGCAGGACAAATTGAAAACACTCGATGAGAGATCACAGCAATTGGGTCTGAAAATACACAGGGAAAAGACAAAGATAATGAGAATAAATGCAGGTAATGATAACAGGGTTGAACTTGAAAAAGCACCAACACAAGATGTAGAATCGTACACATTCTTGGCAGCAATATAGACAAAGTTGGAGGGACAGACAGTGATATCAAACTAAGAATACAAAAAGCAAGATGAGCTTTCATTGCATTTGGAAAATATATGTAGATCAAGAGAAATCGGATCCAACACAAAAATAAGAATCTTCAACTCAAATGTGAAGTCAGTCCTATTGTATGGCTCTGAGACATGGAGAACAACAAAGACAACAACCAAAAAGCTACAGACTTTCATAAATGGGTGCTTGCATAGAATAGAAGGATTAAAATGGTATGACAAGGTTACCAACGTGGAACTGATGACAAGAACTAGACAAGTGCCAGTTAAACAAGAGATGAGAAGAAGATGATGGCGATGGATAGGACTCACACTGAGGAAACCTGTTGATAGCATTACAAGGCAGTCCTTGTTCTGGAACCCACAGGGCAAGAGAGGCAGAGCTGGACCCAAAAAATAATTATGAGACAAACATAAAGGTAGGTTTTCAGGCACTCGAAAGAAATAAAGAAGTAGAACACTAAATAACAGAAAAACAACAGACACGAGTGGCTTACCCAGGATTCGAACCCTGGAAAATGATTTGGAGAACGTGGAAAGAACTTGAGATGATGGCACGTGACAGGAGGACTTCGCCTTACTTTGTTGAAGGCCTATGCTTCTTTGGGAGTGGAGGGTTATGAATATGAATTTTGTGTCACACAGTTTTAACAACAAGAGACAACCATTTTGTTTCACTCAGAGCTGCTCGACCAGTTGCAGTCAAACAGAAAAATATAACATCACGAAACTTAAGGACCCCCTCACCAGAAAAGCTGTCGTGGTCGACGTAAAGAGACGATATCAGATTACCAAAAGCCAGGAAAGAACAGAGACCGATGATGTTGACCAGAGATTCAACACCATCTCAAAAATATACAAGGAAAGCAGCAAGTCATGCTTGGGATTTCAGGAAAGAAAAAGACAAGACTGGATAACACCAGAAACGCTAAACACCATAGCGAAGAGAAAGGAAATGAAAAGCAAGAAAACAGAAGCTAAGTCTCCCAGGTTAAAGGCAATATATAGTGAACAGTACGGTCAGCTGGAATGGGAAGCCAAACGTCAAACCCGTGCTTACAAAAGGACATTTCTGGATGACCTTGCAAGACAGGCAGAAGAGGCAGCACTGAGAAATGAACAAAGCACAGTTTATAAAATAACTAAAACTATCAGTGGAAAATGAGGTGCAAACAACATTACATTAATAAGAGACAAGCAAGGAAATCTCATCACCACAGCACAAGGGCAGGAAACAAGATGGGCAGAGCACTTCAGAGAAACACTGAATAAGGAACCACCAGAGACTCAGCTGAATGTTCCTGAGGCTGAAAGTAACTTATACGTAAATACAGACACTCCACGTAAAGAAGAAATCATCACAGCTATCAAAGGTTTGAAAAATGGAAAAGCGCCTGGTCACGACAATCTAAATGCTGAGTTATTCAAGGCAGACCCTGAACTAGCAGCAGAAATATTAGAATCACTATTTGCACAAGTCTGGGATACTGAGACAACACCAACAGAGTGGAGTAACCAGAAGGACATGTACACCATCATAGCTGGCAGACGCTGGATTTGG
>JAMPIV010005175.1:0-19475 GCA_024509875.1 Oreohelix idahoensis | reverse complement strand
GCACGTAACTCGTAATCGATCTATTTTGCTTAATATTTTCAAGACACACTCCCTAGATAATATTTACTCTGTAACACGGTCTGAACACGTGTCTGAATCTTAATGCAAAAAAGACGCAATTTGAAGTTTAAAAGAAAAAAATTACGCCACTATGGACACAATGTAAGAAATTTGAGACGTAAATGACTTTAGCTCTTATCAGAAACAGTGTATCTTTGACGTTTTACGGTAAATTAGGGCTTTTGTTTGGAATCTGGCGCAAACGCGGGGTCGTGAACGAAGGTTTCAAACACAAATTTCAAAAAACTAACATTGAGAAAAGTTAGGTTTTCTTCTTAATAATTAAAGTTATGAAAATAAAAACCTAGCTAGTTTGATAGCCCATCTTGAGCAGAGAAAATAATATACTTTTTAAATATACGTTCGACAGATAACACGGAAAGATATTGACGAAAGACCGTATTGTTCCCATCAGGGGGACTGGCAAACAGTTATATAGTGCATATTTCACTAAAAGTCACAATTTGGGTGTCCTTGGAGGGACTAAAAAGGCAAAATCAAACTGCAATGAACTAAGAGGGGAAGGTCGGTGGATAGTGGCTAAAACTAACTTAGGAGGCAGATTTGTGTAGGGTATTGCATGGAAGTTGGTCAAGAACCAAAGCTGTATTTTGTGAAAAAATCCAAGTAGAGACAGACGGACCAACAGACAATAATATACGTACTTGACTGAGATCTGACTGAAATTTTGACTTTTTGGTTGTAGATTTGAAAAGTTAGGGGGGAAAGTCTGTGATTGGACAAATGTAATCATAATTAGCGGGACAGGAGAGAAGCGCATTTTTTGCCATTTGATACGATTCTGTCCAGGGACACAGTCGGTTATTGCTGTGGTGTTTTTCCCAGAAGATTATATACATACATTTTAGTGGGGGACGCCATCATATAGCCAGCCAGCTCAGCTGAGTTTTGCTACGCAATTAAACTGTGTTATCAATTCTGAATTCTGGTAAGAAATGAAAAGCATTTTATTTTGTATATTTTAATATTTTGAGTGATTGATACTGCCATATCACTATAACAAAGTTTTACGACAAGTAAGTGTTCGTCTATGGTCCCCAGCCCAAGTTCTGGGGTCTAGTGGACAACATATATGAATATATGGACGCCTAACTAAGACTATGGAAGGCGGATGATTTATTATTTGAGTTATTACTCACTATCTTATTGAAGGAAAGAGGAAAACTTATTAAACCATATCTCAGATGCAATGCAGTCTTGGGGAAACTGATACTTTATGAAAACAACTGGGGGGTTAAAAGATGTGCTATTGTTGGTCAGAGAGAGCTGGACCCGATTCTGTGCAGTTTGTCGTTGATGTTGTTGCTGTGTGTTAAGAGTGGTGCAGTAGGTAGAGATTACTGACTCACTCACGTATACATACTTTGTTTCAGAATTGTGAGTTTCTGTTGTGGCACTAGAGGGAGGGTTCAATTGGGGGGATGGCGGAAAGTAAAAAATTCACGTCCCCCCAAATTGACACACGAGTACGGAAAACTGGACGCTTTTGTACGATACTAAGCTTTTGATTTGAATTGAGCGGCAGAACGCGGATGGTAGGAAAATTACAAAAAATTAAAAAGTAAATTTTTCTTAATATTAATGTTAGGAATATAAAAATTAGCTGGCCGGATGGCCTATTCTGAGCAATGAAATAATATGATCTTAATTTTACAAACGGATAGATAATATTGAAGATAATGACAAAAGACAGTGTAGTTTACATCATCGCTAGACTATATTGAATCTAAAAGTGTCACAATTTGCACACAAAAACACGACCTTGGGGACGCAAGTGTTCAAAGTTACTTATTATGGAGGAGAGGGTTTTTGAGCGGTAGCTGTGTCTAAATATAACTTTTTACGACAATATTTTAAGGGGAGAGAAAGGTTGCTTCAAAAATCAAGCACATTTTTTTTTAGAAACACAAGTAGAGACGGACAGACTAACAGATAACCATCCATACTTGACTGAAGCATGACTGAAATGACTTTAGTGTAGAAATTTGAAATTTTAAAGTACAACTAGGCAGTGATTGGCCACAGACAAGCATATCATTAGCGCTCAGAGCGCATTTGGGGTCATTCTTCAATAATTGTTCAGTGTTAGACACAGATTTTAAAGTGTGGTGTTTTCCCATATGAAAGCAAGTGAAGTAAATTTAGGGACGCCATCCTATAGCCAGCAGCTCAGCTGAGTTTTGCTAGCACTTCTGTGTTAATTATTCATAATCTGGTAAGATTGAAATTATTTCTTTATATATTTTGAATATTGTTTCATGTTCGAGTGATTTGATACTGCCATATCAAAATCTAGCATTACAAACAAGTAGGGATTTTGCTCTAGACCCCCCCGCCCAAGTCAGGGTCTAGGGACCAACAAGGTACATAAACTACAGCAAGGATTATGCACGATAGATCAAGCGTTGAAACAGATTACCTATCTTCTTTTAGGGCCGACAACTAATAATTATTTTTTCAGAATCTATAGTCTGGGAGGATCTATCGGATGTAAACCCACCATGGTAACTGTGCTGTTTGGTCAGAGAGATCTGACCTGTCTGTATGATGTGGTTGTTGTGTCAGTGTGGTGTCCAGACGTGGGTATAGAATAGATTTTGACACATAGCCCATACTTTGATTGCAGAGCTGTGAGTTTTCTATCTACAACAAAGCAGAGTCTATTCGGTGGGTGACTGTACTCGAGTGTATCTGTGCAGTTCTTGTGACAGAGACCACCATTATTGCCCGCCAGCACGGAGAGGTGGGACCACAAGTTTTCAGCACCAGAGCTACAAAAAGATGAGTGAGCCTCTGGTCTGCTGGACATTCACCAACTATTGGTAGTGACTAATATCCCCGTAAAAATTCCCACCATTTTCTGGACATTGTGTAGTCAATATAGACAGGTGTGATGAGGCCACCCCAACAGCACAAACAGTAAATATCCTCCCAAAGAGATGACTACTCGAACTTTTTTAAATAAAACTAACTAGTCTAGTACTTAAATAGGTACGCTCTTGCATTTATTATGTAACATTCCATGCATATTTTTCATAAATTTTCAATCCTTCTTTAAAATCAGTTCTGGTCACAAAAAACTTGATCCAGAACCAATAAATGTAATATAATTATATCAAAAACTTTATACACGTGAGTTAGTTCAGTGTATTTTAACACTTGTTAATCTTATTAGTCTTCTTAAATGTCTGTGGGTGTATTTATAACTAACACACCCACATTACACATCATTACCCTAGACACTTTACGTAGCCACATTCATTAAGAAAAAAAAAAAGTAAGTGTGAGGTCGTAGTGGTAGCAAGAAAGGCCTTCTGACAATTCTCAAATACATTTTATCTCAGGAGCCTTCACAGCTGGCCTCATACAATTTACATGTAGTAAGAACACCATCATACAATACCATCAACACCACTACATAAATTGGGGTCTTGTCCAGGGATAATTAGCCCAACAGAAAAATTAGGATCTCCTGGTGGGAGAAATAAAAGTAGGGAAATAAATTGTAAAATTTCCTTTAAAATTAAAAGTGTCCCTGCAGATAAAAGTTGGTGAATCTTCACAGCCAGTAATAATTAATTAGTTAACTGGTTAGTTAGAATTAGTTAGACTATAGTCATATAGTAATTAGAAGTACTTAGTGTATTTACTGGTTAGAGATTTATCTTGTATATTATTATATTGTCCAAAAAGTATGGCAGAGCTAGCAAAGTTTAGATCAGCTGCTGTGCTCACTGCGAAGGAGATGGGGATGGATGGTCAAATTTTAATTCAATACGTAACGACTGAATGTGATAAATATATTGAAAGGGAAGATAGAAAGGTAGCGGAAGAAAAGAGATTACAAATTGAGGCTGATAGAGAAATTAAGAGGCTGCAGATTGAGGCAGAAGAAAAACGACAGCAAAGGGAGGCAGACGAAAAAAGGTTGACTGCCGAAAGGGAGGCAGAAGATAAAAAGGCCGAAAGGGAAGCAGAAGATAGAAGGTTGCAGAGGGAGCATGAATTACGACTAAGGGAGCTGGAATTACAAGGCCCGGCTCCTGAAAATGGTGCCAGCCCTTTTGCCTCAGATGCTACGCCCAGTATGGGAGCCTCAAACTCAGCTATGGGGTTTCATTTAGACCATTTTGTTGAGAAAGACGATGACATAGAGGGTACCTAGGACGTTTTGAGTTATTAGCTACTACATATGGGTTAGAGAGAGAGAGGTGGAGCTTAAAGCTATCACAGGGATTGAGGGGTACTTCTTACGAAGTATTTGCCAAAATGAACAGGGAAGACCAAGACAATTATGACATGTTAAAGCAGGCTTTGTTATTAAGGTACGAAAAGAATGGTGAATTTTATCGTAAGAAATTCAGAAATGCCAAACTGTTGTCTGGGGAGACATACCACCAATTTTCTGCCAGAATAGAAACCTATTTGGAGAAATGGACGGCTCTGGGGAAGACCCAAGATCTTAAAGAAATGATCATGATTGAGCAATTGAGAGAGTCCATGGCTCCAGACATGAGAAAATTTCTCATGGAACAGGGTGCAGAGAAGTTGGGGGAAATTTTAAATGTTGCTGAGAGGTATCAGGCAGCTCAGGCAGAGGTAAGTGGTGCTAAGAAGAAGCACATAGACAATTTTAAAGCTCCACAGCAATTTAATAAATTTGATAATAGAGAGCAGGGAAATAAGGGTAGGACAAATTTTGAGCGGCCAAGAAATGACTATCGCGACAGAAACTCACAGTTCAATGACCAAAAGTTCAATGAAAGAAAACCGTTGAACCAAGGAAAAAGATGGTGCAAATGGTGCAAGAAGGATAACCATAACACCGAATTTTGTAGAAGGAAACCTTCAAACATTGCTGCAATGAAGTCGGGGACGCAAAGATTAAAGGTTAATCCTAAGGGACAACAGGAACCTTATCACCCCCCAGTTTGTGAGGATGTTATTTGTAATGGGGTCACCATAAGGTGCCTTTATGATACAGGTTTGGATTATGATTCAGTTGTGAAGTCTAGCCTAGTGGACCCAAGTCAGTATACCACAGAAACAGTGGAAATACAAGGGGCGACTAAGGACATACCACTCATGACACTTCCCATCGCAAGGATAACGGTGAAAACTCGCTATGTGGAAGGAGAAATCAGAGCAGCAGTGATAGATGAACCAATCTACCCTCTGATATTGGGGTGTAGATACGTCTTCTTGGGGAATCCCGAGAAACCTGTGATCATGGCGACAGTGCAGACCAGGTCACAGAAGAAGGAGGAAGAAGGTGAACCTATAAACGCTCATCCAGAGGAGATGAGGAAGGCGCAGGCTGAGGATAGGACACTCAAGCCCTGTTTTAAAAAATTGCCCAAATGCCACACACCTCCGAGCAAGGGGGAATATTTCATGAAGAATAGATTATTATACAGGAAGACAGGAACTAGATCCACTGGTCACGGACAGTTAGTTCTTCCCAAGATATATAGGGCAAACTTAATAAGGAGCTTACATGTTGGAAAAGATGGTGACCATGAGAAAGTCGGTACCATCTGCCAAAAGATTGCTCTAAAATACTATTGGCCCGACGTAAATGTCGATGTTGAAAACTTTGTAGAAGCATGTGGCGTATTTCATGAGGGAACACCCACAAAGGGAAAATATGTGCAGGACCTAGAACCGCCACGGGGCAACTTTAGGCCTGAAAGGAAAACTAATTATACACGGGTAGACAAAGTGGAATGGGAGCCCCCTTTTCACACCCAGTCTTCACTTGAATGGATTAACATGGCCGCTATGCGAAGAGTACAAAGAAGAAATTTTACCCAGGATAAGATGACAATCCCTCGGTCAGACTTATATAAACTGGAAGAACAGACAAGAGAGCGAAGATCTCTCATAAACAATCTTAAGTGGGGAGACAAACCCCAGAGAAAAATTGGTAGTGGTCGATTTGTGAGTGATGATTCTAGGAAGAAAAGTCCTCATTATAGAGCTTCTAAGGGACGGGACCCGATGGGTTCCATGAAAAATAAGTATGGTAAATTAAAGATCCAGATGTAACTCTATTAAGGACCTGGACAGATGAGAAGGCGGAAGAGACTGTTACCTCATCGTATCAATACGTGAACGAACTGACCACTCGTTTGAAAGCTGGATGGAAACTGGCAAATGATAATTTGAAACAAGCCAGGAAGAAACATGCAGCATATTTTAATAGGAAGGCAAAGGACAGGGAACTGGCAGTCGGAGAGAAGGTGCTGCTTTTACTACCCGGAAGCCAGAATAAATTACAAATTGGTTGGCAAGGTCCATATACGGTTCTAGAGAAGGTGTCTAGAACAAACTATAAAATTGACAAAAAGGGGAAGGAAAAAGTTTATCATGTAAACCTGTTAAAGAAGTATCTGGACAGACCACTCCAGGAAAGCACCCCCTTATTGACCTTAGCTATTGCAACCCAGATGCAAAAGGAACCACTCACCTCACATGAATACCCATTACATCCTTGTGAAACAGCAGCACAGGTAAAAGTCAGTAAGCACCTGACTAAAAACCAGAGGGAGAGAGTTCAAAAGGTTCTGGAGGAACATACAGATGTATTAACAGATAAACCAGGCCATACAAATTTGCTACAGTATGACATGAAACTGGTAGACTCAAACCCAATCTGTATGAGAGCCTATTCTATTCCGTTCGCGAAGGAGAAGGCATTGAAGGAAGAAATAGATTATTTATTGAAGGAGGGGATTATTTCGCACAGTGAATCATCTTTTAGTTCTAGTGTCGTTTTGTTGAGGAAACCGTCTGGGGAACACAGACTGTGCATAGATTACAGGAAACTGAATGCTGTCACAGAAGGACAAGTGGATCCATTACCAGACACAAAACAGCTATTTGCCAGACTGAACAAGGCAAAATACTTTTCAAAGGTGGATCTTAGTAAAGGCTATTACCAGATCCCAGTGAAGCCTGAAGTGAGACCTTATTTGGCTTTTAGCACTTCGGATGGACATTATGAATTCAATATGCTACCATTCGGACTGAAAAATGCTCCGAGTGTGTTTTCAAGGATGATGCGAAAATTGTTGGACCCCCTGAATAACCCATGTATCACAAATTTCATGGATGATATTCTCGTCGCCACCGAGACATTTGAAGAACACATTGAAGCTCTGGAGATGTTGTTTGATAGACTTCGGGAGGCGAACTTAACTGCTAGGCCAACAAAATGTTGTATTGGATGCAAAGAGTTGGAATTCTTGGGGCACACTGTATATCAGGGTAATATGACCCCTGATCCTAAGAATTTGGAAAAACTGCAGAGAGCACCTAGGCCGCAAACAAAAAAAGGACGTGCGATCATTTGTGTCGTTATGCGGATTTTATCAGAAATACATCAAAAATTTAACGCTATTTGTGCTCCTCTGACTGATCTGACTCGCAAGGGACTTCCAGATAAAATTATTTGGACTGCACAATGTGAACTAGCGTTCCAAGAGTTAAAGGAAAAACTCACTAGCAAGCCTATTCTCAAACTGCCTGATTTGACACAGGACTTTGTCTTAAGAACCGATGCAAGTAATGTAGGACTTGGAGGGGCTTTGTTGCAAAGATCAGCTGCACCTGATGGGGAACTTAAACCAGTCGCTTATGCAAGCCGCAAATTGAATAAGGCGGAACAAGGATACTCCACAAGCGAAAAAGAATGTTTAGCATTAATCTGGGCAATAAAGAAGTTTCAAATCTATCTGTATGGTAGGACTTTTGTGGTGGAGACGGATCATCAGCCTCTCGTGTTCTTGTCTCAGGCTAAGCATGAAAACGCAAGATTGCTGAGGTGGTCTTTATTGCTTCAACCGTATCAGTTCAGTATCCAATATATCCCAGGCAAATTGAATGTCGGTGCAGATTTCCTCAGTCGGCACCCCTGTGATCAAAATTAGAGTAGTGGCAGACGTGAGGAGTAATTTTACCTATGTGTATCGCTGGTTTTGGAACTTGCCATAGGCATGTTTTCAAGTGGGGAGATGTGTAGTGAAATTGACAGAGATACAACGGTAAAATACTCAAAAGATAACATTTAAGGATAAAAACATAATGCGTAGGCTGCTGATGTACATGATCGCCTAGACCGCGGGTCATCACCCTCCATAAAATTGACTTGCTAGACAGGAGGGGAACGGAGGATCAAAAAGGAAAAAATATGACTGGAAAGATTGCGTAGCAAGGCTAAGGAGACGCAATTGGGGGGGGATGGCGGAAAGTAAAAAAATTCACGTCCCCCAAATTGACACGAGGTACGGAATGGACGCTTTTACGATACCAAGCTTTTGATTTGAATTGAGCGGCAGAACGCGGATGGTAGGAAAATTACAAAAATTTAAAAAGTAATTTTTCTTAATATTAATGTTAGGAATATAAAAATTAGCTGGCCAGATGGCCTATTCTGAGCAATGAAATAATATGGTCTTAATTTTACAGACGGATAGATAATATTGAAAATAATGACAAAAGACAGTGTAGTTCACATCATCGCTAGACTATATTGAATCTAAAAGTGTCACAATTTGCACACAAAAACACGACCTTGGGGACGCAAGTGTTCAAAGTTACTTATTATGGAGGAGAGGGTTTTTGAGCGGTAGCTGTGTCTAAATATAACTTTTTACGACAATATTTTAAGGGGAGAGAAAGGTTGCTTCAAAAATCAAGCACATTTTTTTTAGAAACACAAGTAGAGACGGACAGACTAACAGATAACCATCCATACTTGACTGAAGCATGACTGAAATGACTTTAGTGTAGAAATTTGAAATTTAAAGTACAACTAGGCAGTGATTGGCCACAGACAAGCATATCATTAGCGCTCAGAGCGCATTTGGGGTCATTCTTCAATAATTGTTCAGTGTTAGACACAGATTTTAAAGTGTGGTGTTTTCCCATATGAAAGCAAGTGAAGTAAATTTAGGGACGCCATCCTATAGCCAGCAGCTCAGCTGAGTTTTGCTAGCACTTCTGTGTTAATTATTCATAATCTGGTAAGATTGAAATTATTTCTTTATATATTTTGAATATTGTTTCATGTTCGAGTGATTTGATACTGCCATATCAAAATCTAGCATTACAAACAAGTAGGGATTTTGCTCTAGACCCCCCGCCCAAGTCAGGGTCTAGGGACCAACAAGGTACATAAACTACAGCAAGGATTATGCACGATAGATCAAGCGTTGAAACAGATTACCTATCTTCTTTTAGGGCCGACAACTAATAATTATTTTTCAGAATCTATAGTCTGGGAGGATCTATCGGATGTAAACCCACCATGGTAACTGTGCTGTTTGGTCAGAGAGATCTGACCTGTCTGTATGATGTGGTTGTTGTGTCAGTGTGGTGTCCAGACGTGGGTATAGAATAGATTTTGACACATAGCCCATACTTTGATTGCAGAGCTGTGAGTTTTCTATCGACAACAAAGCAGAGTCTATTCGGTGGGTGACTGTACTCGAGTGTATCTGTGCAGTTCTTGTGACAGAGACCACCATTATTGCCCGCCAGCACGGAGAGGTGGGACCACAAGTTTTCAGCACCAGAGCTACAAAAAGATGAGTGAGCCTCTGGTCTGCTGGACATTCACCAACTATTGGTAGTGACTAATATCCCCGTAAAAATTCCCACCATTTTCTGGACATTGTGTAGTCAATATAGACAGGTGTGATGAGGCCACCCCAACAGCACAAACAGTAAATATCCTCCCAAAGAGATGACTACTCGAACTTTTTTAAATAAAACTAACTAGTCTAGTACTTAAATAGGTACGCTCTTGCATTTATTATGTAACATTCCATGCATATTTTTCATAAATTTTCAATCCTTCTTTTAAAATCAGTTCTGGTCACAAAAAAAAACTTGATCCAGAACCAATAAATGTAATATAATTATATCAAAAACTTTATACACGTGAGTTAGTTCAGTGTATTTTAACACTTGTTAATCTTATTAGTCTTCTTAAATGTCTGTGGTGTATTTATAACTAACACACCACATTACACATCATTACCCTAGACACTTTACGTAGCCACATTCATTAAGAAAAAAAAAGTAAGTGTGAGGTCGTAGTGGTAGCAAGAAAGGCCTTCTGACAATTCTCAACTACAATTACATGTGAGTGTCTTGTATATTCTATTACAACACAATTTACATTTCAGTACCCTAAACTTTTTACGTATGCCACATTCATTCCATGATAGTTGAATAGGTCTGTTTGAGGTCGTAGTGGTAGTAGAGAAGGGCCTTCTGTAATTCACATAAACTTTTATATCAGGAGCCTTCGCAAACTGACCTCATACAGTACCCTAGTAACATAACAAACATACAATACCTACAAACACAAACCATACAACCTGCAAACTACGTTCGTAACCTTTACGGGTAATTAACTGAAAATGAAATAATTGACAGATAAATTGAAAAAAAAAAGATGAGTTGACTGAAAAGGTACAACTAAGTAGATACAGCAAAAAGAAAAATTAACATTATAGAGTAACAAAAAATTTCTCATCCTACTTTGCTGGTATAGCATCAATAGGTATCTAAATAACATACTAACCTGGCGTTGAAAGTTATTTATCGATACAAAATAGTTATCGATTCTTGAAAAACGCACAGTAAGGTTAGAGAGATGTGATAACCCGAACATGACATTACGCTAATTGAAATCGCGCAGCCATCAATTCATTGATGTCTTTTTTTGAACGTATTATATGACTGTCTTTATACAATTGGATTTCAAAACGAAACATGAAAAATTGACAAAATTTTTGTATTTGTTTGTTTGGGTTTTTTTTTAAACGCGAAATGTGAGTTTATACAGTTACGAGCGCGTATACCCGTACAAGCGATGACTGGATAGAAGGATTAAAGTCAACATCTAAAACTTTCAATATCTGCAGCACATTTAGAAGTCTGGAGAAGTTGAAATGTGTAAATACAGTTTTTAAGTTGAACTTTTTAGATAACAGCTCTTTCTCCACATTATTCTTTGTACGGTTATTACGAGTTATAACTGTATTCTATTATTCCTTTGATAGCCCTGTGTCATGATTGTATAATTAGACTAGTCTGGGTTTATTCTTATATATATAACTTATTTATTGGATCCAGCTACCATTTGGAGTTTATGTAAAAACTTTCAAGAATTAAAGTTAACAGTTTTAAAATCGTTTATCATCCAATGTTCTGTCAAGTTTGTTGTTGTCATAAGATGAGAAGATTTCTCATAATAAATTCACATACCACGTCAGATGATCTACTCAGTAGAAACATCATAGTAATAAATATTTTTATTTCTGGGTATAATTACATCTAAAAGAACTTGCTGCCCCGTAGAAGTTTTTCGGGGGTCTCTTAGGCTCCCTCAAGCATGTCGATACAGTGCGACTAATATGAGGTTTGTGCATATGGTTGGCAACCTCATCATGTAAAACTGATAGACTACAGAAACCACTGCTGCAGAAGCAGGTGAATGATTTTGTGCAAGCTTCCTGCATAGGGTCTAGCTGATTGTTTGTTTGTTTGTTTGTTTGTTCCGATCCCCACGGGTTGTAGTTATTCACTCTTTTTACCCTTGCAACAAAATTTGGGGGTATTGGTTTTTGGGCTTTCTTGCAACCCCAGAGAACATTCCCCGACTCAGCGGGTGCAGCTGGTGGATGGTCACACCAGACCCACTTGTTGGCGTGTTTGCAATGCCACGAGAAAGATGGTTCTCTACCCTGCAAAGGGGGTCATGGTCAGGCGGTGGCGCAGCTACCGCTTCTACCTCCTTGCCAAAAGACGCCGTCCGAACAGACACATACAGCTCTGCCCCCTCTGAACTGGGAAGCCTCGCCACCAGGAGCGCCACGCACAGTCTTATGGGGGCAGCATTCGCCTTGGTTGGAGGGTCCAGCGTTCGCCTTGGTTCGAGGGTCCAGCGTTTCGCCTTGGTTGGAGGTCCAGGCGTTCGCCGTTGGTTGGTTGTGGTTCCAGGCGTTATATATTTTGTGTGACCTATGGACTTTAAAAATGGATGGCAAAAACATTTCTCTCGTATCGTTTGGTCTGTTGATATGTGCGGTGCCAGATAGTTAGCTATTCTCCAACTATGATTGGACCAGTGTGTCGATAAAATGATAGTGGCGTCGCCTCCCCCTCGCCCGCCTCTGCGCCTAGATAGACCAGATATATCGCCCTCCTGATGTGGGTAGATAGATTGATAGGTAGTTAGCCTTGGATACATCGCGAGTAGTAGATGTAAATAGATAAATTTAGGCCTAGGTAGATCAGCCGTAATAAAATGATAAATAGATAAGACAGATAGCCTAGGTAGGTGTGTAAAAAAGGTCCAGGTTTTACAAGATTGAGTTGTTTTGGTCGGCATCGTTTCGGGGGCTTCGTGGTTTAGTGGTTCAGGTTTGTTTGTACAAGTTGTGTGGCAATGATCCCCAGCTCCAGCTGCCCCAATTTTGATGTCCATGTTTTGCGGTAATATGTGTGCGAATTTTAGACTTAAAATAATGTGCATGCTCATGAAACATAACAAAATAATGTTACTATCGTATCTGTCAGTCCGATGGATAGACTCGATAAGATAAGAGATATAGTATAGAAAAAAAAAAAAAACTAAAAAAAAAAAAAAAAAAAATAAAATACTGTACGTGAGGTCGTAAAGAAAAAGCGTATGAAGTGTACTTTAAAACATGATGTATAGATAGATAATTGGACTCGGTTAGATAGGATACATGAGATAAATCCGATAGGTAATGTAAAATGCTGATAAGTTAGCGTTAGAGTGATAAATTAGATAAATACGATAAAAGATCACGATCTCTGTGACTAAAGTATGTAACGAGTAGATAATGTCGAGTTTACAAGATTGAGGTGTCTGTAGTGATTGCTGGAACTGATTGATGGTTTCGGTAAGGTTTGCTGTTACCGTTTCGATTGACGCAATAAACTGCTCTTGGAGCATTTTGTAGTATGGGGTGTTATGAGCTACTATGTGTGAAATGGCATGTACTAAAAATGTAAAAAAAATGTGTTTCATATGACCGCAATTAACTCTCGTATCTCTTGATTTGCTAGATAGATTTATAGATAGACTAGATATTAGATTAGCTGTGATGCTGATGAGGATGTGCTACGAGCTACTATAGATACTACTACTAGATCTAATAGTAAAGATAGATAGCGTAGTAGCTAGATAGATACTATAGATAAAAAGATAGATACTGCTATTTAAGTAGACTCAGTAGGTACTACAAGATACGCTGTCGGTGGATCTGTTACTACAAGATACTACTAACAGAATGTCTGTGCTTAACAGATAGGCAATAGGTTTACTACTAGGGTACTACTAGTTGTTACTACTACTGCTGAAATGCTTCGCTACTACTACTACTACTAAATACAACTACTACTGCTGCTGCCGCTACTTGACTAGGATAGACTACTTGATACATCTTAGATTTTTAGACTCTGATCTGATAATAATAGATATTGCATCTTAGATCCCTTAATAGATCCTTATTCAATGATTTTTTCGTCCACAAACACCAGCTAGATACTTTGGAAAATAGATTCCTCGCAAGGTAGATAGATAGATTTTCCGTCCGTAACAAATACTCAAAGAACACATGTAATAGTTACGACTAGGTGGTCAAATTGTAAAAATTGTAAATAGGTCAAATTCCTAGATGCATCATATCGTTCAGATACAAGTGACAAACATCTGTTTCATCATCAACCTTGAACTGCTATTTGCGGTTAATTAATTTTGACGAGATCATGATTCTCGTAAAAAACTTTCTTGGCACGAAGTTTGATGAGAATTAGGGGGTATGATAGCGTGTCCTTGTTCTAGATAGTGAAGAGAGGCCCGATTGACAAAGCATGAGATCTCTAGACGGAATAATGAGGATATAACGGACTTGAAACCCATGACAGCTGCTGATCTCGTGTAGCATGAGCCCACCCCAGATGCTGGTTTAGTCATCAGATAGATAGAGAAGATAGATAGATAGATAGATAGATAGAAAGATAAATGGTTTAGATAGAGAGACATAAATGTTAGATAGGTGTATCATAGTAAGTGGTAGTTGAGACAAAGATAAATAGAGAGGATCTAGATAAATAATAAAGTCTATGGAGATAAGAAGGTATTTGTAGGGAAGTAGATAGGTAGGAGGAAGTAGATCTAATGTCCCAGAATAAAATCTAGCTAAACTCGGATCTAAGGATTGTTTCTATCTAGATCTGTATGAGCGCTATCGATCTATAAGGGAGTTCAACGGATACAGGTAAAGTAAGGGGGGGTGGGGAATCTAAAATTTTTGGGGAGTGGAGGGGGGGTTATAAAGGGGTGTGAAATGGTCCAGGGGAAGAAAACAAAAAGTTGACGCTCGTAACAGTCTGGAAAGTAGATGCCTAGATTCGTGTAATAGCAAGACTGTCACCGAAAAAAAGTCTGAATAACAAACCGATAGGCCTCACCTTGTAAGAGTACGGTCATCCGTACTAAATATTGATAAATCGAATTTTTAGATAGCTATTTAAATTCTAAGACCTAGTCTTGAAAATAATAAATATCGATGATTTGATCTAGGTAAAGCTTATAAACTTATAGCGTTCGATCTGACTAGATAGACTAGCAATGATCGAAAAGATCGAAAAGCCGGACCCGTACGAAAGATTTTTAGACTTAATAGTTAGGTAAGATAGGCCAATATTTGGACATGTTTATATACAGATCGCGTCCTTGGCCCCGAAACCTAACCGACACCTATGAATCTACTAAAACGAAGTTTCACCGACACCGTCCAATCTTGTAAAACTAGGTTTCGAAACCTATGCAACGGTCATTACCTATCTATCGCTTTATTGCTGGATTTTTAATAACAATTATATCGCGCTATTCGTACCCGTTCAGTCAATTAGCATCTATAGTAGCAAACTACTGAATCGAAATAATTGCCTAGAATGTATTTCACAACACTAGCCATATAAAAGCTGGGTGATTTGCCACGTTCTGTAAAAGGATGACAACTAACGGTTTTTTTTTAAGTCCCATTCACACACTGATATAAATATGTACTAAAAAGCAATTAAATTTTGCGCAATAACTTTGCCTGATCAAATGGGCAGTCCCTGGTTTTTCTAAGTTCTTGTAGACACACGTCCACACAGGCACAGTAACTAATTTCTTTTTACGAACAGTCAAACCAAAAATAAAAGTTTTGACAGTATGTTAATTAGGCAAAACCATTCCATGTTTACAAATCTTTATAGAACAAAGTTAGAAATCTGCGATCTAGAAAGATCTATCTATGTACCTATCTATCTATCTATCTATCTATCTATCTATCTATCTATCTATCTATCTATCTATCTATCTATCTATCTATCTATCTATCTATCTATCTATCTATCTATCTATCTATCTATCTATCTATCTATCTAGTTCGTTCGTTCGTTCGTTCTATCTAACTATCTATCTATCTATATATCTATCTATCTTTCTATCTATCTACCTATCTACCAATCTATGTCTTCTCTTTGAATTGAATTTAACCGTTGTAAACAGATTCTGCCTCGTGGCCTTATATATGGGGGTCTCTGGAGAACCAAAGAAAGAAAACAACTATCGCGCAACAGCATGTCGTACAAATTGGTACTACATACGAGGGCTTCATTCAGCTGGCCACCTCATCATGCCGAATACCATCACTAACCAAGATCTGCTTACTCGTAGCAAGCAAGAGGACATGCACACCATCATAGCTGGCAGACGCTGGAGCTGGGTTGGTTATGTCCTCAGAAGAGACCCCGATGCCATCACGAGAACAGCTATGCTTTGGACCCCTGAAGGAAAACGAAAGAGAGGCCGGCCAAAAACAACCTGGCGGAGGACTGTGGAGGCTGAGATGCAAAGAATGAACCAGAGTTGGGGCACTGTACGAAGGATGGCCACCGACCGAGCAAAGTGGAATCAATTTGTTTTGCCCTACAAGACTCCTCAAGCTGATGATGGCCATACTGACTGCTTTGAACCGGGTACCGGCATGCTAAGGAATCAAAGAAAAAAACAGTTAGAAGCCTGTAGTGGACCATTTGATGTTTATTGTATGAGTTGCAATGTTTCCGAGTGTACTGTAAGAGGTCAGCTGTGAAGGCTCCATGACACAGCTAAAAGTTATGAATTTGATACAGAAGAGCCTTTCCGCTACCACTTACACCTCACATAGTACCCTATTTTGCTATATTGTAATGTTAGCTGGGACGTTAAAAAGTCTAGGGTTACGGAAATGTTAATCCGTCTAGGTAATTAAATACACACACACACGATATAATTAATAAGTCGTAGTGCCATAATAAACTCTGGGATAACACTGAACAAACCCATGGTTTATGTTAGAGTTTAAGTAATTAGATCAATATTTTTAAAATTATTATAGTCCCATGAACCAATATTTATCTTTTGGACATCACAACATATGAAAATGATATGTATTTATCAATCAAAAGCATATAGTGACCAACTTAGCACATATTCCCAAAGGAATTTTTTTTTGTACATAGATAATATCAATAGTACACTGGTTAATATTAAATAAAGACTACAAGTCCTGGGAAAATCCTTGCACTTGATGCTTAATTGGGGTGGCGTCAGCATTCCATATCTGTTGCATATACCAGTATTACGGGTCCGTGAACATATGTTCCCACTGTTCTTCTTTTATGTATATAGTATTACACGAATTATATTAATGACAATTGATAGGATGGATATATTGAATTTGCAGTTAACAGACAGGCCAGGTTAGCACTTATCTGGCCTGTGTCGCGAATGTAAGTAGTAGCACTCATCTTGTGGCCCACTCCTATTCATTGCTATGGAGTACATAATGTATAGGCTAGAACAGGCACCCCGCTTTTAACTTCTAAAAAAGCATAGTTAAAGCCAATCGCTAAGTGCCATATCCAAACAGACAATTATCAGAATTGAGACACAGTTATACGTAGTAACGTCTAGTCAAAACTCAGCTGAGTCTGCTGGCTATAGCTAAGTGGCGTTCCACTGAAATATTTTAATTCATTCCTTGGAATTTTCACCTCTAACAGTAGCGAACTGTGTCACTGACAGTCTATCAAAAAATGGCACAAAGCGTGCGTCCTCTTTTTCAATAATATAAAAAATGCTTTTGTGTCCAATCAGCGGACTTCCCCTCTAACTTTTTCAAATATTTCAAACCAAAAGTCAAATTTCAGTCAAATCTCAGTCAAGTGTGTATTATTTTTCTGTTGGTCCGTCTGTCTCATACTTGGTTTTTCACAAAAATACACTTGTTTCTTGGGACTAACTACAAATGCTAAAAACTGCACAAACCTTTACTTATTACGATTTCTATGCTAAGTTATTTTTAGCTACTACTCTCCGACTTTGTGCCCCTCTAGTTCATTGCATTTGATTTTTGCATTTTTAGAGGCGTCAAGGACGGTTCCAAAATTGTAACGTTTAGTGAAAATATGCACAACAAAAACTGGTTTGCCTGTCTGATAGTGAACAATACAGTCTTTCGTCAATATCTTCCGTGTTACCTGTCCGTCTGTGTAAAGTTTAAAAGTATATTATTTTTCTCGTCAGCTTTAAGATGGGGCTATAAAATCAAACTAGCTAGGTTTTATTTTCATAACTTTATTATTAATGAAAAACCTACTTTCTCAAGGTTAGTTTTTTTAAATTTGTTTTTTGAAACCTTCGTTCCACACGCGTTTGCCGCTAGATTCAAACAAAACAGCCAATTACATAATTACCGTAAAACGTCAAAAGATACGTCTGTTTTTTAAAAACAAGAGCTAAAGTCGTTTTCGTATCCAAGTTAGCCTTTTTGTATTTTAGATCAAACTACGTGGTCGACCTTAAAATTTTTTTTCTTTTATCTCCGTTTTCTACCCCGCTTAAAAAGATAGTACATTTTAGTCCCCCCCCCCCACCCCCCCCTGCATGTTATAATCAGTTAGTTTGAATGCCGGTAGAAAACGCGGGCATGGGCGAGAATGTACCATCGTAACCTTACTTATAATTTTTATTCTTAACATGTTTATTTTACCTATAATCTTATATAATTAGAGATATCTTTTTATAACGTTGTATCACGGAAATTTTAACCACACACTTCCCCACCTGAGAACAATGCACCCATGCAAGTTCGAAAACCATTGATACACAAAGATTAAACTTACTTCCCACGCCTACAAACAATTCTTATTATTTGAACACCGGGTGCCTACTGAGAAATCCTAAACCAACATTCAGTGACCCCGGCTATAAACAATCATAAAAACGATAGGTTGAAACAATAAAGACATCATAAACACAATCTAGCATCACATGATAGGCCAGATGAAAACACCACAAGGGCTGATGATCCGTCAGGACCACAACAGTCCTACCATACAGATAGATTTGAAACTTCTTTATTGCCCAGATTAACGCAAACATTCTTTTTCGCTTGGTGTAATATCCTGCTTTCCGCTTTGTTCAACTTGCGGCTTGCTTAAAGCGACTGGGTTTCCAGTTCCCCATTGGGAGAAGAGTGACCTTTGCAACCAAAGCCGCCCCCAAGGCTTACATTACTTGCAACTGTTTCCTCACCATCAAAGTCTTGAGCAAATCAGGCAGTTTGAGAATAGTCCTGCTAGTGAGTTTTTCCTTTAACACATAGAAATGCCATACACAATGCGCTGACAAACAATTTTACTGGATTTCCCATCCGATCAGATCAGTCAGAGGACACATATATTGAGTTAAATATATATTGATATATTTTTGGTAAAAACCACATAACGACACGAATGATCGCACGTCCTTTTTTGTTTGTGGTCTAGGTGCTCTCTGCAGTTTTTCCAAGTTCTTGGGGTCAGGGGTCAAGTTACCCTGATATACAGTGTGTCCCAAGAATTCCAACTCTTTGCATCCAATACAACATTTTGTTGGCCTAGCAGTTAAGTTTGCTTTCTCTGAAGGCGGGGGGGGGGGGGTCCCTATCAAATAACATTCAGGAGAGTTAATTGTGTTCTTCAAATGTTTCCGTGGCGACTAGAATATCATCCATGAAAATTCGTGTGTACATGGATTATTCAGGGGGTATCCAACAATTTTGCGCATTTCATCCTAGAGAAATACACTCTGAGCATTTTTCAGTCCGAAATGGTAGCATGTTGAATTCATAATGTCCTTCCGAGGTTGCTTAAAGCTAACTATTACGGGTGCTTAATACGTCATGGCTTTCACTGGAAATCTGGTTAATAAGCCTTTGCTAAGATCCACCTTCGAAAAGTATTTTTGCTTGTTCAATCGGCAATTAACT
>JAMPIV010005174.1:322500-516816 GCA_024509875.1 Oreohelix idahoensis | reverse complement strand
ATAAACCTGTTCCCTTCTTTTTAGTCCTTTCGAAAGGCCCTAAAATGTCGATCACTGTCCGTGTGAAAATTCTAATCCACATATATAAATTAAAAAGTAAATGTAAAGCCTAACAAATAACTTCAATAAAAGGAAGAAGAATGGTAAAGAACAGTGCTGTCACAATGACTGTACTCGAAATTCCCCTTGTTTTCTAATTCGTCTGCAAATTATAACGTTTCACGTTGATAGTAAAAGCCTTCTGCAGCATACACGCGTCTCCACAACACAATAAAACGTGTACTGCCTTTCTAAGAAAACCTTGAGATACGCAAGCTGACCTATATTTAATATTCCATTCATGTCATTTTATACACTAAGTTTACCTAAACGAAAAGACAGATGAACTTAGGATAGAAAGAAAGGAGGGCTGAAAGCCAGAACGCATGCAACACTAACACGCGTCTCGCTATACAATTAATGACATCACGCGTGTAAGGCCACAAGCACTAACTTTTTTCAAATGGACAGTGATAAAAAACACTACCCATACGAGAGTTAGGTTTTAAAAACCTGAGAAATGCTTATTAGGAAATATGACATTATACTGGTTTACGTTTGAAAACATTACAGTACCCAGACACCACATCGATCGAAGTGAACGGGAGGTAGAAGAAAATACATATTTTGAACGCAGCCCCTTAGCCCCATTAAATTTATATATTTGGGTTCCTTAGGACTTGCTGACAAAGAATATGTTAAACGTTACGCAAATAGTCTAGGAATTAACAAATTATAGCCAAAAGAAATAGTGAGGGTGTCAGACAACACCAAAATCAGAATCGCTCAGTGGCAGATTTTGACACCACCATTGTACGGGAAATAGGTCCCCATGTTAAATCCTATTTGATTGGAGCGCAGTAAATGTAAGGCTAAACACGATTAGTCGGGCTACAAATACTATCTTTTGTTGTTAGGGGAGACGGAAGGAAGGGTACTTTTTTTCAAACGCTTGTGTAAAATGGCTCGATTGGTTAGACCCGCCAATATAGGCAATTGGGAGCGTCAGTTCGGTACCACACTTTCAAATAAACTTTCTCAAGAACAAGTGCGTTGAGCGCCAGTGAATCTTTTTCTAAATAAACACCTGGGACCTCGGCAGATCGAAATTGTGCTACATGCATTGCCAGTCAACGTAACTCTGTATCATTTCCATGAATTGTGGTAAGCTTGATATATTCAATATCTTTTTAATGAAAATTGAATGTAAATTGATAAGTTATGTCTATATATGTGTGTGGTTCAGTAGCGAACATGAGGCAAAGCCTATATAGTGCTCCAACCTGAACAGAAGGTGTCGGAGAAAAGTAAAACTGCATGGAATTGCCAAACAGTACACTGACACCTATCTTATTGACTAGAAAGAACTAATGCTGGAATTGCAGAGGCGTAGTGACCATTAGGGAGGAGTATACTGGTGTAAATTGTTTCAGATGAAGCTGACAGTTGGCCTACCGCTCTGAACTCAGTGTTTGTTATGTATTGTGTTCAGTCTGGAAATAGATTATAAATTAGTTCTGAAATAGGAGGTACAACCTTCTTGTTTCAGGGACTGTGGTCCTAAAGTTATTGAGCAGCACCTGGTCTGAGCTTTGCTGAATCTGGAGGCTGACAGCATACTCCTGGGTCCAGATAGCGACTAGTGAGGTGTCTCCAGAACACAGGGGAGCAATCGAGCAGAGGAGTCTTTTCCTGCCGCCATCACGAAAGTTAAGCCTCTGTGGCCAGAGGAGCTCAACATTATGTGCCCCCTAAAAACTTGACATTATAGTAAAACTGAGGGTCAATACATTGTTTAAATTGATAGGAACGGTGAAGATTCCCCATACTATTTCCAAGATAAACAAACACTTGAAGTCATGATGACAAATAACAACATAGCTTGAAAAACAAAACCAGTATTACCTCATAGTACTACTACACAACTGACACACATAGGATAATACTAATAAAATATGTCACTACAAGGTTCATATTTATAAATTATGTACATATAAATTGTGATTACATTTGATTGTGATTCCTGGTTCACTGTGTAGTTGAATCAGGATATATATTAGTGAAAGTAATTAAATACATATATATTTGAAACTTTTACCATGACTCATTTAAGATAGTCTTATAGAGTGTTAAATGTGTGTGAGTGTCACAGTGTTGTCAAGTGTGGTGGAATAAATTAAATTGTTTATCTGTCTGTTGTTGTTGTGACTTACACTTCATCATTTACATAACCCTAGACATTTAACGTAGTCATCACAATATTCCAGAATAATTCTGACTGAGGTATAAATGTGGTAGCAAGTAAGGTTATCTGTAAAACACTACACCTATTAGATACAGATACCTTCACAGCTGATCTCAGTCAGTACACTAAGTCCCCTATAAATATTTATAACATCCCACTTTACCACATATATTGGGGTCTCGCTCCCGGGATTTTGAATCTTTCCCTATTATAAATATTGGGGGTAATTCACTTCAGGGAATAATAAGAATTAAAAGGTATCCTTGGGTGGAATTGAATACGGTTGAGCTCTCAGTGCCTGTGGTGTCTTTGGATAAGTAATATCAGATTGTATTGTTTAGTTAGACATTACATACATTTACCTGTTAGAAAATGGCGGACCTGGCCAAATTTCGATCTGCTGCTGTACAGACTGCGAAAGAGTTAGGAATGGACGGGCAAATTATGATTGCTTATGTCACTGCTGAATGTGACAAATATATTGAACGGGAAGAAAGAAGATTAGAAAAAGAGACCGAAAGAAAGTTAGAGGCTGAAAAGGAAATTAAGAAGTTACAATTTGAGGCTGAGGCTGAGACTAAGAGGCTGCAGATTGAGGCTGAGGCTAAGAAGAGGCTGAGGCTGAGAGAAAGAGGCTGAAGCATTGAAGCTGAAGAAAGAAGGCTGCAGAAAGAGAAAGAGAAGAAATTAGCTGCAGAAAGGGAAGCAGAAGAAAGAAGATTGACTGCAGAGAGGGAAGCAGAAAAGGAGGAGAAGAGATTACAAAGGGAACATGAGTTACGACTAAGGGAGTTTGAGTTTCAAGGCCATGCTCCTGAAAATGGTGCCAGTCCCTTTACCTCTGATGCCACTGCTAGCCAGGGAGCCTCAACCTCAGCTATGAATTTTCATTTAGATCATTTTGTTGAGAAAGACGATGATATTGAGAGCTATCTAAATAGATATGAACTATTAGCTACCACATATGGGTTAGAGAGAGAAAGGTGGAGCTTAAAGTTATCTCAAGGGCTTCGTGGGGCAGCTTATGAAGTTTTTGCCAAAATGAGCAGAGGTGATCAAGAAAATTATGACATGCTAAAGCAGGCTCTTTTGTTAAGATATGAAAAGAACGCAGAATTTTATAGGAAAAAAATTTAGGAATGCTAAACTACTGTCAGGTGAAACCTATCACCAGTTCTCTGCACGGTTAGAGACATACTTGGAGAAATGGACTTCTCTGGGGAAAACCCAAGATCTTAAGGAAATGGTCCTTATAGAACAACTAAGAGAGTCCATGGCTCCAGACCTGAGAAAGTTTCTCATGGAACAAGGTGCAGAGAGGCTGGGTGAGTTGCTAAATGTTGCAGAAAGGTATCAAGCAGCTCAGGCAGAGGTATCAGGTAATAAAAAGAAACAGGTGGATAATTTTAGGGCACCACAGAACTTTAATAAATTTGATCCTAGAGATCAAAACAAAGGTAAGCACCAATTTGATAGGCCACGGTATGAAAATAAAAATAAAACCCCACAATTCGATGAAAGGAAATATGATGAAAGAAAATCTTACAACCAAGGAAAGAGATGGTGTAAAAATTGTAAGATGAACAATCATGACACTGACCGTTGCAGAAGGAACCCTATAGTTATGGCCACCCTTCAGGTCAGGTCGACCTCAAGAAAGGAGGAGGATATTATGTTAGATACCACTCCAGAAGAGATGAGGAAGGCACAGGCTGGGGATAAGACCCTCAAGCCTTGTTTCAAGAAATTGTCAACTTGTCATACAACTCCAGGCAAGGGAGATTTTTACATGAAAAACAAGTTGATGTACAGGAAGGCCGGAACTAGATCCCATGGTCACGGACAGTTGGTTCTTCCAAAGAGATATAGGGCAGACTTAATAAGGAGCCTACATGTGAAACCAGATGGGGACCATGAGAAAATTGGTACCATCATCCAAAAGGTGGCTCACAATTATTATTGGCCCACAACAAGATGGGACATTGAGAATTTTGTAGAAAGGTGTAGCATAGCACATGAGGGAACACCCACAAGTGGGAACATTGATCAGGACCTGGACACGCCAAGGGGCAAAATTAGGCCTGATAATAAAAAGAAAAAATAAATTTGATAAAGTGGACCAAATGGAATGGGAAGCCCCTTTTCACGGACAAGCTTCAATTAACTGTTTTACAATGGCCACTATGCAGAGAGTGCAAAAAGATGTCTTACCCCAGGATAAGCCGAAAATCCCTCAATCGGACTTAAACAAACTGGAGGAAGAGGATGTAGAGAGGAAATCTCTCATCAAGAATTCTAAGTGGGGAGAAAGCCCCAAGAAAAGAATTGGTAGCGGTCGTTTTGTGCATGATAATTCGGGAAGAAAAATCATCACTATAGAGCTTCGAGTGGAAGAGACCATACCGGTGCATGGACAAATAGGTCCACAAAATTAAAGGTCCATATGTAGCTCTGTTAAGAACGTGGACTGATGAAAAGGCAGAGGAAAATATTACATCCTCATACCAATATGTGAATGAGCTGACCACTCGTTTAAAAACTGGCTGGAAACTTGCCAATGAAAATTTGAAACAAGCCAGGAAGAAACATGCTGCCTATTATAACAGGAAAGCTAAAGACAGAGATTTGGCTGTGGGAGAGAAGGTACTGCTTCTTCTCCCCGGTAGTCAAAATAAGTTACAAATTGGATGGCAAGGTCCATATACAGTTCTAGAGAAGGTGTCTAGAACCAATTATAAGATAGATAAGAAGGGGAAAGAAAAAATCTATCATGTGAATCTCCTGAAGAAATATTTGGAAAGAGAACATCAGGAAGAGACACACTTGTTGACCTTGTCCATTGCAATGGAGATGAAAAAGGAACCACTTTCATCATTTGAATATCCATTACACCCCTGTGAGACAGCGGCACAGGTGAAAATCAGTACACATTTAACGAAAAATCAGAAAGAGAGAGTGCAACAGGTTCTAGATAATCATACAGAGGTGTTAACAGACCGACCGGGGCATACAAACTTATTGGAATATGATATGAAACTGATAGACCCCACACCTGTCTGTATGAAACCCTATTCGATTCCTTTTGCTAAGGAGAAAGCTTTGAAGGAAGAGATAGACTATTTGTTGAAGGAAGGAATTATTTCACACAGTGAATCTTCGTATAGTTCCAGTGTTGTACTTTTAAGGAAACCCTCTGGAGAACATAGATTCTGTATAGATTACAGGTGACTGAATGCTATTACAGAAGGACAGGTGGATCCATTGCCGGATACAAATCAGCTGTTTGGCAGGCTAAATAAAGCTAAATATTTCTCAAAAGTGGATCTGAGTAAAGGATACTATCAGATTCCAGTAAAGCCTGAGGTTAGACCATACCTAGCGTTTAGTACCTCAGAGGGACACTATGAGTTTAACAGATTGCCATTTGGATTGAAGAATGCACCTAGTGTCTTCTCTAGAATGATGAGAAAATTATTGGACCCTCTGAATAATCCATGCATCACAAATTTCATGGATGATATCCTTATAGCCACAGAAACATTTGAGGAACACATTGACTCTCTGAACATGCTGTTTAATCGACTTAGAGAAGCGAATTTGACAGCCCGACCAACCAAATGTTGTGTTGGATGTAAAGAATTAGAGTTCTTGGGACACACCGTTCACCAGGGAAACATGACCACTGACCCCAAGAATTTAGAGAAACTAAAGAAAGCCCCAAGAAAACAAACCAAGAAAGACGTGAGATCCTTTGTCTCATTATGTGGTTTCTACCAAAAGTATATCAAAAATTTTAATTCCATATGTGCACCGTTAACTGATTTGACACGTAAAGGAAATCCAGATCGAATTACATGGACTCCACAATGCGAATTCGCTTACCAGGAATTGAAGGAAAAGCTCACAAGTAAACCTACTTTGAAATTACCTGACTTAAGTCAAGAATTCATTGTAAGGACTGATGCCAGTAATATTGGGTTAGGTGCGACTCTGCTACAGAAATCAGATGCATTGGATGGGGAATTAAGCCCAGTGGCATATGCTAGCAGAAAGTTGAATAAAGCTGAAACCAATTACTCTTACTTACTTACTTAGTCGTTCCCCTTCTACCGTGAGGTGTAGAGGTTTGGAAGAGAGAGCGCCAGACTATCCTATCGGCTTTCTTCCTCCTGGCCTGGTTCCATTCTAGTCCTCGGTCCTTCAGAGATTGTCTAATGTTGTCCTCCCAGCGGACTCTGGGTCGTCCTCGGGGTCTGGATCCTTGGCTCTTTGTTTCCCATGCTTGTCGTGGTATCCGATCTTCTCCCATTCTGCAGACATGGCCAAACCATCTTAGTTGGGACTGTTCTACTTGGGTCTGCAGGGGGTAGGATTTAAGGCCTTGACGTATCGTCTGGTTGCGTACCATGTCTCTTCTTGTTACTTCAACCACCTTCCTCAGATACCTCATTTCTGAGGTTTGGATCTGGCTTTTATGGGTTGTAGTCATTGCCCATGACTCGCATCCATATGTCAAGACTGGGACATAGGTGGAGCGGTATACAGCCATCTTCGTTTTCTTACCAACCTCTCTCTTGCTGAGGAATCCTCGATTTATGGCCTGAAAAAGTCTCCCAGCTGCTGCTTTTCGAGTGGCCAACTCTTCTTTGATGCCTCCCTTTCGGTCTATAATAGCTCCGAGGTATTTAAAGTGGTCGACCTGCTCCAGGACCTGTTCTCAATTACTCAACTAGCGAAAAAGAATGTCTTGCAGTAATATGGGCGATAAAGAAATTCAATATTTATCTGTATGGGAAGGCATTTAAGTTGCAAACGGATCACAAACCGTTGTCGTTTCTAGCGCAGGCTAGACATGGAAATTCTAGATTACTCCGTTGGTCATTACTGATGCAGCCATATGAGTTTAGCATAGAGTATATAAGTGGAAAAACAAATCTGGGAGCGGATTTTTTAAGCCGCCATCCGTGTGAATCACCGTAAGCCCCAGAAATAATAATAAATTTCTCTATGTGTATATAGAATTATAGACTGGCATATAACGTCTGTTTTAAGTGGGGAGAATTTGTCGTGTGAAATTCTAATCCACATATATAAATTAAAAAGTAAATGTAAAGCCTAACAAATAACTTCAATAAAAGGAAAGAAGAATGGTAAAGAACAGTGCTGTCACAATGACTGTACTCGAAATTCCCCTTGTTTTCTAATTCGTCTGCAAATTATAACGTTTCACGTTGATAGTAAAAGCCTACTGCATCACTACACGCTTTCTTCAATAAAACGTGTACTGCCTTTCTAAGAAAAACCTTGAGATACGCAAGCTGACCTATATTTAATATTCCATTCATGTCATTTTATACACTAAGTTACCATAAACGAACGGACAGATGGACTTAGGATAGAAAGAAAGGGAGGGCTGAAAGCCGGGACGCATGCAACACTAACACGCGTCTCGCTATACAATTACTGCCATCACGCGTGTAAGGCCACATGCACTAACTTTTTTTCAAATCGACAGTGATAAAAAACACTACCCATACGAGAGTTAGGTTTTAAAAACCTGAAAAACGCTTATTAGGAAATATGACATTATACTGGTTTACGTTTGAAAACATTACAGTACCCAGACACCACATCGATCGAAGTGAACGGGAGGTAGAAGAAAATACATATTTTGAACGCAGCCCCTTAGCCCCATTAAATTTATATATTTGGGTTCCTTAGGACTTGCTGACAAAGAATATGTTAAACGTTACGCAAATAGTCTAGGAATTAACAAATTATAGCCAAAAGAAATAGTGAGGGTGTCAGACAACACCAAAATCAGAATCGCTCAGTGGCAGATTTTGACACCACCATTGTACGGGAAATAGGTCCCCATGTTAAATCCTATTTGATTGGAGCGCAGTAAATGTAAGGCTAACACGATTAGTCGGGCTACAAATACTATCTTTTGTTGTTAGGGGAGACGGAAGGAAGGGTACTTTTTTTCAAACGCTTGTGTAAACATGGCTCGATTGGTTAGACCCGCCAATATAGGCAATTAGAGAGCGTCAGTTCAGTACACACATTTTCAAATAAACTTACTAAAGAACCAGTGCGTTGAGCGCCAGTGCATATTTTTCTAAATAAAAGCCTGGGACATCGGCAGATCGAAATTGTGCTATATTCATTGCCAGTCAACGTAACTGTGTATTATTTCCATGAATTGTGGTAAGCTTGATATATTCAATATCTTTTTAATGAAAATTGAATGTAAATTGATAATTTATGTATGTCTATATATGTGTGTGTGGTTCAGTAGCGAACATGAGGCAAAGCCTATATAGTGCTCCAACCTGAACAGAAGGTGTCGGAGAAAAGTAAAACTGCATGGAATTGCCAAACAGTACACTGACACCTATCTTATTGACTAGAAAGAACTAATGCTGGAATTGCAGAGGCGTAGTAACCATTAGGGAGGAGTATACTGGTGTAAATTGTTTCAGATGAAGCTGACAGTTGGCCTACCGCTCTGAACTCAGTGTTTGTTATGTATTGTGTTCAGTCTGGAAATAGATTATAAATTAGTTATGAAGTAGGAGGTACAACCTTCTTGTTTCAGGGACTGTGGTCCTAAAGTTATTGAGCAGCACCTGGTCTGAGCTTTGCTGAATCTGGAGGCTGACAGCATACTCCTGGGTCCAGATAGCGACTAGTGAGGTGTCTCCAGAACACAGGGGAGCAATCGAGCAGAGGAGTCTTTTCCTGCCGCCATCACGAAAGTTAAGCCTCTGTGGCCAGAGGAGCTCAACATTATAGTAAAACTGAGGGTCAATACATTGTTTAAATTGATAGGAACGGTGAAGATTCCCCATACTATTTCCAAGATAAACAAACACTTGAAGTCATGATGACAAATAACAACATAGCTTGAAAAACAAAACCAGTATTACCTCATAGTACTACTACACAACTGACACACATAGGATAATACTAATAAAATATGTCACTACAAGGTTCATATTTATAAATTATGTACATATAAATTGTGATTACATTTATTTGTGATTCCTGGTTCACTGTGTAGTTGAATCAGGATATATATTAGTGAAAGTAATTAATACATATATATTTGAAACTTTTACCATTGACTCAATTAAGATAGTCTTATAGAGTGTTAAATGTGTGTGAGTGTCACAGTGTTGTCAAGTGTGGTGGAATAAATTAAATTGTTTATCTGTCTGTTGTTGTTGTGACTTACACTTCATCATTTACATAACCCTAGACATTTAACGTAGTCATCACAATATTCCAGAATAATTCTGACTGAGGTATAAATGTGGTAGCAAGTAAGGTTATCTGTAAAACACTACACCTATTAGATACAGATACCTTCACAGCTGATCTCAGTCAGTACACTAATCCCCTATAAATATTTATAACACTCCGTTTTTTTTTAAAATGGTTGAGTACATTTATTATACTGGTGAAGAGGTAGCTTAAAACGCGAATGGTAAAATGAAACGAATGGTCAACAATATTCTTTCTTCAAATGAACATCAATACAAGTAGTGTTGAACTGGGTGAACTGGGCAAGTACTGGCAGTACATAAGTCGGTGATGACTGTACATAGATTTTATTCAACATGACACATACGGAGTGGACAAGACTAACATCGTCACAGGCGCAAAGATCATACATCAGCATAATGGTAATTACTTTTAAAGTTCCTGAAGATTCTCTACCAATAAAGTCCTCTGACTCAAGTGACTAAGGATCACAAAACTGTTACCGTATAATATTCTTCTCATTCAAGTCCATTGACCTTCCTTCAAGGACGTCTATCATGGTAACGTATTCATACTCCAGGATAAAATCTTCCATATCATACTTCACAATCCCATACGTTCTCCAAAACATAACGTTATATAGCATATAGTTTCAAACAAAGTCATACACGATAATACGAACAGGTTAGAGATTCAGTTGACTAACCTCTCCCATTTTATGCCACGCTTCTATCATTGTTGAATGTACGGCATATATAAATATGAAGCATACGAATAAATAAACTGGTTTACACGTAGGTATTATTCCTCTACGGTAATCTAATATGACCACCGACTCCGTCTGTCCATTCTAGGAAATTACATGCTAAGATGACTTCCCGCTAGACTACAACTGGGAGCGGCCTGATACTTTAGTTTACGGCAATAAATATACAAATATAACCGGGGCGACACTTACATGATCCTTCCATCATTGGCTTCGTCAAGAATACCAATTGAATCAATATAACATAATGGCTTATACAAGACTGCCAGAAAATTCCAATAATCTATATCTCGGACATAACAAAGTCCGCACTGCCCCGTTCAAAACATGACGTCACAAACCCCAAACTAGGTTACCCGTGCGTCCAAAGCAACTCACACTGCATTGTGCACGTCAGTGCGTGAATCAATCGAACGCACAAATAATAAAATATATAAAGACTGGTGCGTACATTTGGCAGGACCGAAGATTACCCCCTTAGGTAATAAATGTACGTAACAGCCATCCTTAGAAAAAATGTCCCCGGGCTGTCTGGATTCCTTAGCCATGGGCAGTTTCCTAAAGCAGGGTGCCAAAGTAGGGTCATTGTATTGCGCTTCTTTAAGTTCCATGGGTAACAAATTCGGCGCAGGCCCCCGTTCCTTCTTGGTTTGCCCTCTTGTAGTTACTGCTGCCACAATAGGCTCTTCCGGTTTCCCAATACGCACGTATCTCCCGCCAAGTATGACTGGGTAGATGGGATCATCCATAACAGCCGCTTTGATCACACCTCTGACACAATCAGAGTGGATCTCCACCAATGCGATGGGAAGCGCTGTAGGTGCCTCACTCTTAGAAACTCCACAAAGTTTGACGGTCTCTCCTGTCTCTTGACCGGGTTTAACCAGGTTTCTGGCAACAATGCAATCGTTAAGAAAGCCCCGTGTCGAAATAAACAAAGACTTTGAGAACCTGTTCAAAATAACAGTACCTCGCGTTGAGGGTCTATCCCCCAACAGGTTGGGAATCACTGTCAATAATTCCGCCTTGCGAGACTGTTAATAAGCATCCGATGCGTTTCGGCTCGGTGTGCTCGGTCTGATCATATGTCCCGTGCTCAGGGGTTCTCCCTTTGCCACCTTGTCCTTTCTGGCCACGCTGCCATGTAGGGCGGTCGGGTTGATCAGACTGTTTGGGGTGGGTGGGGTACTTGTTCTTGTAGAACTTGGATTTTTCCGGAGGGGGGTTTTGAGGTCCAGTTTCTCTGTGGTTGTTTTTGTTAGAAGCCTGAGAAGATTGCTCTAGATTATTTTTTTTCGAAAATGCTCCTCTGTCGGTTTCCGCTTTGTGGCCGGTAGTTCAGCCAGCGCATTATGGTAACGCTCAGACTTTTCTAAAATGTCTTCAAGTTTTTCCGCCCCTTGCTCAGCTAGAAATCTCCGGGTATCAGCAGACAAAGTGTTCTTTATTTGTTCTGTTAAAACAAATTCCTCAAGACCTTCATAGGTAGAGGGGAGCTGCGAAAGCTCAAGGCACTTTGTTAGATATCCCTTTAGACGAGATGAGAACTGGGGAAAAGTTTCAGAATTCTCTTTCCGGCTGTTGCGAAACAGTTGCAAAAATTTGCGAGCGTTCATTTCAAAGCGCTCCAGTAACGCTTTCTTCAACAGATCATAGTTGTCTTGTTGGCTGCTTTCCAGTTTGGCGTAAACATCATACGCACTACTTTTCAGAGCCTGAGAAAGCTTCACATTCCAACGCGACCTCTCTAAACCGTACAGAGTTGCAATTTTCTCAAATTTTTCTAGCCAAGTGTCAATCTTCTCATTTGGACAAGGGAAAGATTCTAGCGGAAAAGACATAGCAGTGAGATGAGTAGATTGAGTGTTAGAAGGATCAGTTAAGGAAGAATGAGGAGAGATTCTCCATTGCTGGAGGTAGAGGCAGTCACCACGACTTTGGAAACTCTAGAGTTTTAAGTGCCAGCTCGATGCTGTCCTCTCTCTCCTTCTCCTTCTCATGCTGTCTCTCCTCACTTCTCTCTTTCCCATGCTGTCTCTCCTTCTCCTTTTCTCTTTCCCTCATGCTGTCTTTACACTTCTCTCTTTCGTTTCGCCCTGCGAACTTCCATTTCCTCATCCAACTTCTTCTGCAGTAAAGCTTCGGCTGATGCTTCTATCTTTCCTCCTTAGTTCTTCTTTTTCCACTTTAGCTTCAGCTGCTTTTTCCATCTCCGCGTCATATCTCTCGAGTTCGTCTCTGACAAATGCTTTCGCTTCCTCTACCTTCCAGTCCCATCCTCTCTCGCTTCGTCCCTGAGGAGTTGTCTAAGCTTTGCTCTCTCGCCATATTATGTCAGTGACTGAGACTAGTGGAGAAAAGAAAACAGAAAAAAGGATACACTGGTTCCTACCACTTACGAGAAAATAAAATACCAAAAATCAAAAGATGATATATTTAACCCTGGGATACCTCCTCCAAAAATAAAAATCTAACTATCTCTGCTATTAATCGGCAATAAAGCACCTAATGCAAAACACGACTATGCCAACTAAATGGTAGTTAAGATTTACTCCCACTGAAAAATAAGTTGCTACAGTGGAAACACAATGATTATAGCAAAAATTTCGGAGAAAGAAGAAAAAACTTCCCCTTAATTTTTTTAATCCACTATCAAGTTTACCCCTGAAGACAGTTAGGGTGAGGGAGGCAATTAATCTGGACAAATAGTCCGAAACGCACTCCTTAACTTAGTTCAAACACCTTCCTGCTTCAGAACCCTTGTGAATGTTATACACTCACAAAACTTTACCAGCGTTTAGTATTACAAATCAAATCAATTAACATATATCTCCGACAAAATCACCTGTAAACTCAAATGTATATTATTCAAAAATGCTGTGGAAAAAAAACTTATCAGTTTGTGTGGTCAGCACGCCCGTAAACAGATCGTTAGTCTAGGGGATAAATTATTTTAAAAGATACAAAAACTCACAAGACATCACACTCACACTCTATACTAAAAATCTAAAGACGATGATATTTGAATCTTAAGTTTCAAAAAAACCGATAGACGAGTCCACATTTTGTCGTACTCGTCTTCCTATTCTAAGTTCAAAAATCCGTCGAACGAGACCACATTTGTCGTAGATTTTAGATAGGAGAATTAAGACTTGGGTTGGTCCCTTCTGAATAGGTTGGAATGAGTGAGAGTCACAGTGTGAGAGTTAGTCGAAGAAATAGATTCCACGAGTGAGATGATAGAATAGTGATAGAGGCTGTCTCTGAGATGCGAGAAAGTCTTCTCTCTCTCTCTCTCTCACCTATCTTCTACGACAGATTTTAAGCAGTCAGACAGTCTACACGCAGATATATCTATTACCTAGAGTTCGATCTACTCACACGGGCACGCACATACACGTGACGACAGTTAAACAAACAGACGTGGGAATCTATAAAAATGATTTATATATATATATATATATATATATATATAATATATATATCATATATATATATTATATATATATATATATATATATATATGAACGAGCTGACCAACGCACTGGTTTAGTTCAAGAGAGATTTTTATTATTATCATCTAAAAAAAATCTTCTCACAACACCAAAAAATACATCAAGGAAAACACTACAAATAGGCATAAAATTCAAGAAAATGCTACTAGGATGATAACCCCGTTATGATATTAACTCTAGGTTTAGCCCACAGCCCCGTTATGAGACAGATGATGGCCCAAAGAGTCATAAATGCATGTGGTTAGGGTCTAATATTGTTCCCCTTTGAAGGTATAGACTGACTTTGACAGCAGTATCTATTCTAAAGGAACACGTTACTTAAGCAGCAAATCTCGCCTAAGGAAAAAGCAAATATAACAAGTGAGTGTATTATACAACGAACATCCTTCCGTCACTTTCACTCGGTTCTTTCATCAGGGCCCTGATATACTTACAATCGTGTTGTGGTTTCGCCGCGGCTGGCGCAAATTTTGGACACTCACACTTTTTATCTGTTACTGTCGTTTAATGAAACAGATCCCAGCTCTGCAGATTTGTTTTGTTGGTTTCATCAAAATGGATCTGGGGAGCGTCTGCTTCAGGCGATAGTTATTTCAGACTAAAGTTAATGTCACTTGACTCACGAGGTAAGAATTAGGCTTAAACGAGCACAAAATGTCAGAACACGAAGTTTCCCTTAATTAGGAAGATGACCGGTGGACAACTTCTCTCAAACAGAAAATCTTAGTTCCCCACTCACTTGTCAACAATGTCGGAAAGTTAATGTTATTGATTGTAATTATTCTCGCCGTCAGGCAGAAACTTTACGTAGAGTTTATGGAAGAAATTAAGATCTGGTTCACAGGCCCAGTATTGATCATTACAGTCTTTGAAAACCCGTTAGTGGGATATAGTATTTCTGTCTAACTCTGGTTGCATATGCACTGTCAGATCAGTGTTACTTGAGAAACCCACGTGGTTCAAAATAAGGACTGTCTATTTCTTCACAAGTATGAACTCTTATTAAATGCTGGTAAAGTTCGGGTCACCCCAGTATTTCACTGTATAAAAGGAAAAGCACATATAAATCATTTACATATTATGTACTCAATATAACTTACATTTAAAACAGCAAGCCTACCGCTTGACTTATTATTTAAACTTCCGGTGAAATAAGTTATATAAAATCGATCATCAGGAATTAGGAATATGGTGCGTATTTCGTCACTACTCACTGATGTCGCGTCTAGCATTTATAAGTTTGTTATTAAAAACAGTTTCGACTGAGTATTAGCCGTTAAATTAAATTCCTTATAGCTACTAGTTTAGTAAGCTAAAGATATAATTTATCTTGTATTTCCACTGTATGCGTCACTAGAAAAATAATACAAACTATAAATTAGGCACTCTGGGCACAGAACTAGTTTAGAATGAAATAAGCGATTTAACGCTTTAAACACTTTCCAAAATACTAGTTATCTATTATATTAATCTCACCACAGCACTACGGTAACACCACGACTAGGATAATTCACAAGATAGGTAGTTAGAAGCTCGTCAGAAATCTGACGAGAACTATGAAATTCGCTATACAAGCTTCATTCGCTAGCACGCGTGTGTCCGTCTACTGAAGATGTTGAAGACTGAAATGCAATCAGATTTCAGCTCCTGGGTGGATATTTGAAAACAGGGGCAAACAATCCCACATTTTCTCAACCTCCGAAATCATCTCCCCTTTTACGTGTAAAACACCTACGTCAGCTTAACGCGTGACGTAACTGCCACCAGTGACCGAGAAATGCGCGTGACAGTTGCAAATCTCAGACAACCGTCTACAACTGCGTCGTAGAGATGTCAGTAATCACGCCTTTCCTGAGCGCTCAGCCGAAAAACCCGCGCGTGACAGGTGCCAATGTAGACATAAAGTCTGCTCTATGTCCAGCGAAACGAATTTCTCACCCCCCAGGCCCAGAAATCTGGTCGGGCCGCGCTCTGACCGGGGAAACTGCAGACGTATGTCTGGCGAGAACCGTATATTCACAGCTATGGTTCGACCGGCAGAGACTGACATCTATGTAATCGAGTTACGTATCCCAGTATGAGAAAAACACAAGGTAAAGTTTGAGGATACTGAAGAAAATATTATTCGCAAAACAAGTGATGCGAAAAATACAGGAAAAAAACAAGTAAGGAAAGATAATAAAATAAAGAATGCGGGTGAGAGAATAGGAAGAAGATGTAGGCAATTTAATGATATAAAGACCTACGTGACACACAACAATATAGAGGATGTCACAGCAATATAGTAGCTTTCACAGTAATATCGAGGTTGTCACAGCAATGTAGTGGTTGTCACAGCAATATAGAGAATGTCCCAGCAAAATAGTGGCTGTCACAGCAATATAGAGGCTGTCACAGTAATATCGAGGTGGTAACAGCAATATAGTGGTTTTCACAGCAATATAGTGGCTGTCACATCAATATAGAGGTTCTCACAGCAACGTAGTGGCTGCCACAGCAATATAGTGGCTGTCACAGCAATATAGAGGTTGTCACAGCATTATAGAGGTTGTCACAGCAATATAGATGTTGCCACAGCAATATAGAGGCTGCAGCAGCATTATAGAGGCTGTCACAGCAATATAGTGGCTGTCGCAGCAATATAGAGGCTATCGCAGCATTATAGAGGCTGTCACAGCAATATAGAGACTGTCACAGCAATATAGAGGTTGTCACAGCAATATGGTGGCTGTCACAGCAATATAGAGGTTGTCACAGCAATATAGAGGCTGCCACTGCAATATAGTGGCTGTCGCAGCAATATAGTGGCTGTCGCAGCAATATAGAGGTTGTCACAGCAATATATCGGCTGTCGCAGCAATATTGAGGTTGTCACGGCAATATAGTGGCTGTCACAGCAATATAGAGGCTGTCACAGCAATATAGTGGCTGTTGCAGCAATAGAGGTAGTCACAGCAATAAAGAGGTTATTATTCTGGGCTACTAACTACACTTTCTCACATAAATAAATAAATGTAGTTGGAGTTACGAGAAGATGTCGTGCTAATAACCCCTGTCTACTCAGCACTATATAGGGCCTAGTTGGCAGGATGGCTAGTAACGATTCATTCCCGTAGCGAGACGGTGTTGTCGTTCGGGAGGTCCTGGGTTGGAGTTTCCAGTAAGCCTATAACTTCTGTTGTTTTGCTGTTGTCTAGTTGCCTACTTTTTTATTTCTCACGAATACCTGAAACATACCTTCGTATGTATTATTATTATTTACACTGTCTGAAACAGAAGTATCTAACTATTTATGTAGGTTACATTCTACAACAGCGCAAGTCAAAGAAACAGTACTAAAATTTTTCCAATGTTACTACTATTTTCTTAAATTAAAATGACTAACACCCGTTTTGGAGCTGTACGTTGCTATTTCCTTTTGTTTCAATCTCAGCAGGAAAGCTTGCTGATCGCCAGTTTAAAAAATAAATAAACGAACAAACAAACTTCAAAAACATGAAACTAAAAAATAAAGAAATAAACCAACAAAAATTGTGTGTGTTTGTGTCTGTGTGTGTGTGCTACTGTCTGGAAAAAAGGACAAAGTTGCGTCAAATTCAGCTTAGAAAACAACAATTGACACTATCGTGAAACAATTAGCGACAAATAAACATACGTATGGCAGATAGATAGGAAAAGAGTAATGTGAAAACATGGAGAATTATGAGACAAACCTGTAAAAATAAATTACTTTTTTAAACTGCTTAAAACAAATTTTGATAAAATGAAGAAGGGACAAGAAGCGAAAAGTATTAAACATTTATTTCGTCACTGATGTCTTTCATAAATGGGCGCTTGCTCTGAACTGAGAGACTTGAGGATCATAACGAGATAACCAATATAAACCTGTTGAACAGAAGCAGAGAATATCAGTGGAACCAGATGTGAGGTAGAGATGTTGTTCGACATGACACACGCTAAGAAAAACAGCTGATAGAATTACACAGCCGTCTGTGTTCTGGAATCCACAGGGTGGGTGGAATAGAGGTAGACAGGATAGTCAACTTGTTGAAGGTCTGTGCTCCACAGCGGGTAGACGGGTAAAGAGAGAGAGAGGTTATAGTTTGTTAACTGTTCTTCTTTTTATATCGTTTAATAAATGAATTCATTATAACAGATGAGAGAAACGAAGGGCAGAATGTCAGACGGGCCTGTGTGGCCAGTTCACAACCCTTTTAAATAACGTTCGTTAGTTTTGAAAAATCAAAGATCTTTATGTATTACAAACGTTGGAATCCATTGTTATTCTCGCTCCTTGCAGCTGAGAACAACATATTTCTATGTCGTTGTGTTTTCATGACGTTAACAGCATTAAGATTACACCGCACGTATCTCAGTCAGCGATCTGGAGGATACTGAATGTAAGAATAAATACAAAGTACATCGACTGCTGACGGTTGTTAGCGCTGCTGATTTCTGATTAATTGATCTTGTTTCTATCTATCTATCTATCTATCTATCTATCTATCTATCTATCTATCTATCTATCTATCTATCTATCTATCTATCTATCTATCTATCTATCTATCTATCTATCTATTTATCTGTCTGCTTGTCTGTCTGTCTGTATGTTTACCCGTCTGGCTGCCTGCCTGCCTGTCTCTGTCTGTCGATATGTCTGCCTGCCTATCTTCCTGTCTTCCTTTATACATGTCTGTCTATCTATCTGCATGCCTTTCTGTCTATCTGTCCGTCGGCGAGTCTGTCTGTCTGTCAGTATGTTTGTTTGTCAGTCTGTCTGTATATTTGCCTTTATTTTTGTCTCTTCGTCTGTCCGTCCATCAATTAGTCAGTCCATCTGTTTGTCTGTCTATCTGTCCGTCCGTCAGTCAGTCTGGCTAGCTGTCTTTCTGTCTGTCCGTCCTTCTGTCTGTCTGCCTTTATCTATACCTGTCTGTCCGTCAGTCTGTCTGTCTATCTATCTGCCTGCCGGCCTGTCTTTATATCACAGTCTGTTTGTTTATCTGTTTGTCTTTCTGTCTGTCTGTTTATCTGTTTATATGTATGTTTGTTTATCTGTCTTTATGTCTGTCTGTTTGTCTGTTTATCTGTCTGTGTATGATATACGGCGGACGGCAAGAAACAGCCGCGCGATCACAGCTGAAGTTCAAAGATGCGTGCACGAGAGACACGAAAGCCCAGGGAAGACGTAGCTGACGACCGTACCCCATGGAGATGCTCCCTACGGCGTGGCCTTAGATAGAGCGAAGGCAGGGTCTTACAACAAGCAAAAGAGAAAAGATCACGCTGAAACGAACACCAGCGACAGCACAGCTGAGGGTTAGCACTTTAATTGCTCATAATCCCCAGATGTCAATTATGGCTGGGGGAGGCTACTATTTGTATGTCTGCCTATCTATATATCTACATCTCTGTCTTTCTTTCTGTCTGTTCATGTGTGTTTGTGTACTGTGCGCGAGGGCAGTCTCCTAAAACATACACAGCAATGCCTTGTGGGAACCGTGGCTACATTAATTATCAACATTGTTCCCCTTACTTCAGCGTTCCACTGTCTCAAGAGAAAGTTCGCGAAGAAAAAAAAAAGTGTAAAGAGTAAAAGCATAACAGAAAAGAAATGTAGATAGTTAACGAACGTGACCGCCATTAAATCCCATGAGACACGCCGTAATGTTATTATCAAACAAATTAGACATTGACCAGAAAGCTTTCAGAATCCTGACAACTGAGTTGTCATTAATTTCCGGAACATACAGTACTTCACTTCCCGATGTTGTAATAATAGAAATAGGTAAAGGATCCCGTTACACGCCCATTGAGGCATATTGGGAATATGGTGTTAGGCCCATATTTTCTTGACCATCGGCACACTAGGGGTGATGTGGTCAACATCACGCCGGCCGCCTTAACCTTCCCAGAAGTTGCTCTGGTACCCAGTTGGCGGCCTAAAACATTCCCACCTCATCTGGGGATCGAACCATAGACCACTGAGCTAGGAAGCCAGTGCACTAACCACTATGCTACCCCGCTCCTATGTTGTAATAATGGGAATTGAAAAAAACGTTTACTATCAAGGGATGACTGCACTGCACAGTGTCCCATGTAGTTCTCGGGGTGTCTACGAGGAGCCAAAGTAAGATGAGTAATACTGCTTATTCAAGCATGTCGTAAGCGGCTACAATTATGAGGTTGTGAATGGAGCTGGCTACCTAATCTTGTACAACAAAGAGCTACATAATCCACAGCTGCAAGATCTCATGAATGACTGGATGCAGGCTTACTGTCACGTGACCAGCTACAGTGGTGGTTCCATGATCCAAGTACAGACTTACTGTCACGTGACCAGCTACAGTGGTGGTTCCATGATCCAAGTACAGACTTACTGTCACGTGACCAGGTACAGTGGTGGTTCCATGATCCAAGTACAGACTTACTGTCACGTGACCAGTTACAGTGGTGGTTCCATGATCCAAGCAGCGAAAAGGGAAATGATGATGCCTGTGTTGAAAAGATCTATGCAGTGGCGGCTTCCATGTTTTACGGCTGGTGGGGATATCTATAAATAGTTTAGTAGTTGCGCGTCAGCAGATAACTCAAACATGGGTTTAAGGTGACAATAACATACACAGCAAAAACAGTACAGGTTATTACTCATCAAGATTAAATTAATGAGACAAAAATATGTAATTGTTAAACGTTAACAAATTGACAAATTACAATTTAAAACAACCTTGATAACTACTCGAAGTTAATTACCCACGTAATAAAAAAAAAAAAGGTAAAGGATCCCGTTACACGCCCATTGAGGCATATTGGGAATATGGTGTTAGGCCCATATTATCTTGACCGTCGGCACACTAGGGGTGATGTGGTCGGCATCACGCCGGCCGCCTTAACCTTCCCAGAGTTGCTCTGGTACCCATGTGGGGGCTGGGTCGACCCAGGAGCCGTTTGTGGCCTAAAAAATTCCCGCCTCATCTGGGGATCGAACCATAGACCACTGCGCTGGGAAGCCAGTGCACTAACCACTATGCTACCGCGGCTCCTTCCCACGTAATAAGGAGTCTTTTTTTTGAAACGTCTGACAGCATCTTGTTTTTAAAAATAATGTCTCGCCTGTTCTTCAGTCTTGCACAATCCCAGTGACTTTTGTGTTAAAGCCTGGTATGGATTTTATTAGCTCGTTCTGTATATCATCGACAGATCAGTCAGCCGTTTGTCACTTATCGGGCTCCTCAAGTAAGTTTCCAAACGCGTCACTAAAGAGAAACAACTTTCTGCTTGAGATGTTGTCATGGGTGTAGTGGTCATTATTGTAACGAGTTCATTCGTTTCATTGAAAGCGATAGTAACATCATCAAGTACCAAAAATAGGCAACTTTAGTTTTCTTGGAGATAGCAACAGTATTCCCATCGGACTCCTCTATGTAATGAATTTAAGCAGATATTCCAATTGTTGTGATGTCTAGATTTATGGAATATAAAACTACTTATAATGATTCCATTGCATTCTGGGGATGGCTTTTAGTCATCCCCCAAGGTCAGAAAGGGGGTCGTAAAGTTCTGGTGGGAAAGAGCACCAAAGGAACGAGTCGCCACTGATTTGATATACATCATAAAGTTTATTATTGGGTTTAGATCACGTGTGATATGTGTTAGAAACAGGTGATAAATTAATTACAGCATTTATACTGCACGATGCTATCTATATCAAATCGTCCTCAATGAAACTTTTTCTTCTTTTTCCTCGTTCGTCCTGAAAAGGACGTTGGTTGCGTTGTGTCCGTTTACAGCGAGCTGCGATATTTGCGCCGTTCGGCCGACACATCCAACTTCCGCACGGCATTTTTTTTTTGGGACCGGGTTAGCCTTCCTTCTTCGATCCCTACTCTCTCCGCCAGACTGCAGTGATGCAGCCTGTTTCCAGGACCACCACGTGGAGGTGGAGTAGGGTCTGGGTCAGCTCTGGTTCGGTGACACTGACGCAAGCAGTCACGCTATGGGTCGCTGACTGCATTCTCTATTGTTGCGTCTTTGGGTCCCGTCCTCAATGAAACAATTAAAAAGGAAAATCACAGATTATGCAATAAAATGTCTGATCATGAAAGCTACAAACAATAAGTTTAGACCCATCTTAGGGGAGATAATAACTGATGGAATATATGTAGACCAAGAAGAAGAAGAGTTTGATTTGGAACTATAGGGATTGTATTGAGATCTATCATCATCGATCTACCATCAGCGATCTACCATCAGCGATCTACCATCATCGATCTACCATCAGCGATCTACCATCAGCGATCTACTCAAAGTGAAGGAGACAAGAGACCCTGGAGAATACGTGTGTTGGAGGGATGGATATACATTCATTAAGACACACAAACTAACAAGACACTAGTCGCATGTCTTGTCAACTTAGTTTTCGATAGGGTCGGACTTAAGCCGATTTAGCTTATTTGACTAAATCCTGACAGGTGGTCCCGCAATAGGATTCCCACCACCAACTTTGACAAAAAAAAAAAAGAAAAAAAAAAGGAAGAAAGACTTTATTGAAGTTAGATATCAAAAATGTATGTTGATACGTTGTATAGAAAATAAAACAGTATCTACATTTATTAGCTATATATTGACATGAAACATTTTACAACAAAACTATAATATTAAGTCCAGAGGGCCCCACATCATGATCCAAATCGGGCCCTGCAATGACTAATGGCGACACTGGTGTTTGACTAACGGACGATTCCATTTTCAAGAGAAAACGCTGATTCATGAAATCATAGACCACGCTGATGACATCTCAACTCTATTCCCTGTGGCTGACATATAAGATGCGATATACTGGAATTCCCAGATAAATGTAGTTAATGTTGGGCTAACGAAGTTAACCTTACCTTCAGGCAAAAACTCCTGCTAATGGAGGTTCGGTGTTACAGTCACCTTATTTTTTGTTAAATCAGCTACGACTAAGGTGGAAATAAAAATGAAAACCATCAATTTATTTTCAAGAAAATTTGCTAGACAAAAACATAAGAGAGAGAAAAACTAGACAAGATTTCGAAATAGTAGTAGTCTGGAAACATCAAAAGCGCGCGGAATTAACATGACCCTTTTATCTTATTTAAATAGTATATCATAACATGGCATATATTTATAACAATTTAATATTCGATATGAGTACGGATCATTTAAAAGCAGATTTCATTCTATTTTGAAAGAAAAAGAAAACTTGACTTTTCTCGCAATAATTTTTGATTCTTTGCGATAATTTTTCATTCATTTCTCTAGCCAGTCGCTGTTTTGTCCCCAAGTGGTTTTCTTGAGTCTGCGTGGAGAAGTATAACTAATGGGAGGACTGTTTCCTCAGGCATGTCGTAGGTGGCGACAAATATGAGGTTGGTCATAGAGCTGGGATATTCCATAGTTGCGTGGAGTGGTCGTGACAAGGAGGACTATCAGTGAAGTACTATTTTTTGAGGTGCTGAGTTGGCATTTTTTCCTCAAGCGCAGACACACGCACGCACACACACACACACACACACACATACACACACACATACGCACACACACACAGACGCACACACAAAAGACAGTTCTGACATGTTTTAGTTAATGTCCTGGTTTCTGGGACAAAAATCTGCCAGTTACGTCTCTCAATGATAAAATATTCAGTGGCTCACGTGATTTTGATTTTGTGTGAAATGGTGTCGTCACTTTCATTTGCATCCACTGAGAAATATAGTCCCGGTTATTTAGATAACTCTGGCTAACAAAAAAAAATTTTTTTTTCTTTCTCTAACATTTCTATGTTTTTCTGGTCAATTTTAATGCGCTGTTTTTAAATCTGCAAACCGTTTTTCTCTATCAGGTCGGGATCTCTAGAAATACGCAATTTAAGTTTTTTAACAACGCATACAGTATTATAACATCATTCGTACAAGAAGTATAACAGTTATGTAGGCTTGAATTTCTTTGCAGTCGACTTTCGACGGTGAATGGCATGTGGTACATCGCGATGAAACATCCAACAATAATCGGCAAGCATGGTCACACTCCACCGTCCTTGATAACGTGACTCCATTACGGCGATATCTTGATGGAATCGTTCTCCAAGTTCATCGCCAAGGTTGTCAGGGGGAAAAGTCAAGATGCGAATCGAGCAAATGGATTTTGAGAGACATGTTACAGCCCATACTTCTGTATGCATCTATGCACTGCTTAACAATATGCACATAGTCGACAGATTTGTGATTTCCCAGAAAGTTATCGACGATCGATTTGAATGCCATCCATGCGCGAAGTTCACTACCATGTAACAAGTTCTCGAATTGTTTGTCTGCAATAACTTTCCTAATCTGAGGTCCTACAAAGATACCTTCCTTTATCTTTGCATCGCTAACTTACGGAAACTTTTCTCGAAGATAAGTGAAAGCTTTGCTCGTTTTATCTAACGCTTTTACGAAATTCTTCATGAGCCCCAACTTTATATGTAACGGTGGTAAAATGATGCTGCCTTTGTTAACTAATGGCTCGTGTATTACATTTTTATGCCCGAGCTGCCTACGATCCCTGATAGGCCACACCTTTCTTGCATAATGTTCCTGTCTGTTGCGGCTGTCCCATTTACATAGTAAGCAACAAAATTTAGTATACCCTGTCTGCATGCCCGTGAGAATTGCAATGACCTTTAGGTCTCCACAAATCCGGCATTGGTGGTCATTGTACTTTATTTTTGCCAAACGTATAGCCATATTGTCATAAGTTTCTTTCATATGAACAGAGTAGGCGACTGGAATTGATGAAAATAAATTTCCGTTATGCAATAACACGGCTTTTAGACTAGTCTTGAAAGAGTTGATGAAAAGTCGCCATTCGTTGACTATTTGCTCATGATCGAGGTGCACCATTAGACCGTTTACATTTTTTGCAATAGCAAATGTCATCATCCATCTCAAAGTATTGAACAAGTTCTCTGTGTCTATGACGAAATTTAGATATCGGAGTATTGGGCGCTAAAAGATTCCATTCTTTGAGTCACGAACCGAGTAATTCCGCTTGTCCTTTGGTAAGAGCGAGATCACGTATTAGATCTGAAAGTTCTGAATGGTTAATTAAGTGAACACCATCATTCACCGGTATATAATCCGAGTCAGAATTAGTTTCTAAAGCAGGTAAACTATCACTTTCTGTTGGTTCATTCACGTCCAACGGATATTGTTCTGGTGGAACTGGGATCGGACACATGATTGGATCATGAGGCAATGGTTTCGAAACCGATTCAATATTTGGATAAACCACAGACTTTCTAGTTTTAAAAGTGAAACCATGGATATTTGTCAAGCAGACGTAACAATAGAACACTTATTCTTATATAAGAAAGAAAAATGTTGTTTGTCAGTGTAATCAGTCGCGACGTTCTAAACAAGAAACTAGTGTCGTAAAGTAGGTCACATAAAGGTCTGTCTGTGCGTGAATGTAATAAAATGATCGTGCCAGTTGGCCCTGTTTGATTTATTATTTCATGATCAATATACACGGCACATCACGATGTGAACTGATGAAGAAGCAGGCAGGAATACAGAGATTAATGAGGTATTGACAAATAAGATATGCCGACAGGAAGGCAGGCAGACGGGCGGACGGACCCCAAGATAAAAAGATTAGATAGATAGACGGATAGATAGATCGATCGATCGATCGATCGATAGATAGATAGATAGATAGATAGATAGATAGATAGATAGATAGATAGATAGATAGATAGATAGATAGATAGATAGATAGATAGATAGATAGATAGATAGATAGATTTTTTTTTTTTTTTTTTTTTTTCCTTAACCAGCGGCACTTGGGCTTTCAGCCCTTCGGCCCAATGACATGTCATTGCGAGGCTGGGGAACCTGAGGACTTTCCTTCCAACCCGGTCAGGAGCTTCGCTCCTTCCCATCCACAGAGGGTTTATCACAGGAGCCGTTCAGGCTATTCAGTCAAATTTCCGGCCGTAAACATTTCTTCAAACGCCGACGCCCGGGTTTGAACCATGAACACCTGGTCGCCAGTACAACGCCGAAGCCATTACACCAGCGCGGCTCCCGTAGGTAGATAGATAGATTTGACAGGATGATATTCGACATGTGCAGTATATGTTAGAACGAGTGTGTTTAATTCTTCGGTTTTTACTATTACATTTGTGTGATAGTTTGCTGTGTCAGCATGTAAGAGTTGAACATTAATCAGTACCTTCACTTTAAAAATATGTACATACATTATTGTCGTAGATTTTTGATAGGAGAATTAAGACTTAGTTTGGTCCCTTCTGAATAGATTTGAATGAGTGATAGCCACAGTGAGAGATGATAATAGAAACAGATTTCCACGAGTGAGGTGGTAGAATGTGATAGAGGCTGTCTCTGAAATCGAGAAAATCTTCTCTCTTTCACCTATCTTCTACGACAGATTTAGAGGAGTCAGACAGTCTAAACACATATATAATAAATATATATATATCTCCACTCACATACACACACACATAAGACGACAGTTAGACGTACAGGCGTGGGAAAACTATAACAATGGTTATATATATATTATGGGAACGAACTGACCGCAACACTGGAATAAGTTTAGTTGTAGTTTAATTATCATAGTAAACTTACGTCACAACATATAAAATTACATCGAAAGCATATACAAATAGTCATAAAGTCAATAAAAATGCTACAAGAATGATAGACCCACAGTATGATCCTTTCCCTCGATGTATAGCCCACAGTCCCGTTAGAAGAGAAGTGATAGCCCAAAGAGTTACAGATACATATGATTGAGTCTAAGTTTTTTTTGTGGTTTCCCCTTTAAGGTATGGACAGACTGGGTACTCTGATCTATTCTAAGGGAAAATATTGTTAGCAACCAAATCTTGCATAAAGAAGGTTAAGACAGCAAAATGGGTGCCAAAATACAACAATAAAGAAACACTCAGACCTGCATTCACTCTATTCACTCAGCCGTGGCCACGTGCTCTCTTGCATACTTACAGCTTTGGTAGCAGCATCTGGCAACATAATTTTTAGGACATGCATATACAGAATCTTCAATGGTAGCCGTGGCCAAGATAACCCCAGTTCCAAAAAGACGGGTTGAATTCACTTCTTCAGGGAACGTTGTCTTGGTTCTACTATTTTTAGGATATCTGTTTAACTCTTAGTATACTAGCTGCCTTTCATGACTACCATTACAGATTTTGCGTCACATTAAAATTGTCCAGGCACGTACGTTAACAGCGAGCACAGTGTCAAAATGGCTTAGGTTTCTAGAAATGAGGAATGTCAGGTCGATGTCTACTTTCAGGAAAGGACTATATTTGGTCACCACACCACTAGTCAAAACTCCGTCGGAATGTTACTGACGTTAATATGTTACTTGCCGCACGGGCTAAAATGTACTTGAGGTTTTTCTCTGGAAGAATCAAATCAGGCTCGATGGGCCCGTTACTTCTTTAAAATCTTTAAAGTTCTTGTAAAGGTTATAGACCAAGTCTTTAAGGACAGAATGTTTTTGTTCTTCACAGATATTTCTCTTTACTTAACGCTGGCAAAGTTTGGGTTAACCCCAGTTTTCTTCACTAAATAGAGGAAAAAAACACATATAAAATAATTATACATACTATGTACTTGTTATAACTTACATTTCAAACTGCAAGCGTAGCGCTTGACTTATTGTTTAAATTCCCGTGAAGTAGTTATATTTAAAAAATCAATCATCATGAATTTGAAATACATATAAATATATTTCGTCACTACTCATGAGGCATCAGTGCATTTACTAGTTAGTTTAAAATATTCTCGACTGAGTATTTAGCAGTTAAATTAAATTCATTTATGGCTGCATGAGGTTAAGCTTAAAATTTTAGTTTATTCTGCTTTCCACTGTAACTTGTCGACTAGAGAATAATACAGACTTATAAATTAAGCACTCTGCACAAAATCTAACTAGTGAAATATGAAATAAGCGATTATCACTTTAAACACTTCACAAAATATTAGATACTTAATATAATATTTACCTCCGCACAGAACTACAGATCACAACGACTAGAATCATTCACTAGATAGATAATCTAGAAACTCGGCAAACTTTGACGAGCACTAAGAACTTCGCTATACAAGCTTCTTTCACTAGCACGAGCGACCGTCTACTGCGAATTAGGAGAATGAGTGAAATCAAGTTTAAAACTCTGATTATATCTATCAAACAGACAAAGAGGTCCCACGTTATTTCGAAAACACGAAACAGCACCGATCTCTCCCCTTCTCATTAACACTTTCCATAACCAGCGGACCTGTCATAAACTGCCACTTCGCGTCTTGACACCTCACTGCTAAAGAAATGACCCTGAGTGCCGTGATAGAGGAAAATATCAGACAAATGTCTCATTCTGCGCCGTGCAGATGTCGGTTATCACACCTCACGATGGAAAAACGTTCGTGTCAGGTGAAAATGCTAGCCAAAAGTCTGAGATAGATGAATATTCACAGTTTCTCGTCTGACTGACATCTACGTAATAGAATGCGTATCAGTATGAGAAAGAAAAACGGTAAAGTGAGAATGGGAAAGAAAATATTTTTCGCAAACGAACGAATGCGAAAAATACAGGAAAAGGATAAAAGAGCGATAATAAAGTAAAGGACACGGGTAGAAAAAGAAGAGAATATAGAAAATTTATTGATCATAAAACTCTATGTGACAATTATATCATAGGTGAGTATTTAATCCGCGTTGTAGAGAATGACATACATCATATGATGTAATGTGGATTGACACTGAATGGGAGAAAGAAGGTCAGGTAAAACTTGTTAGAGAAGTGGCGTTTGATGTTTTCTTTCAGCGAAGACGGAGTCCAAGTTGTGAAGTGATACATTAAATAGGAAATCACTGGCATGAGAACTAAGTTTGATAATGAATGGCTTAGATTATGACGTTGTGGACTAGCTTAAGAGTTTCTAGTCTGTCGTATAGATTTTCAAAGATTCAAAAATGGTGTTTACATAATTTCTACTGGACTTTGCCGTAAGTGACCACAATTTACTCTTTTTTTTTTCTTAAATGAGAGTAAGAGACCAGAGACTTAAATGACCAATACATGACTGCTCACGTCACAAACTCATTAGTTGAAAGCTGTCATATATTCCCCCCTGGCCTAGATGTTGGCTACAGTCTACAGTGTACAGCATTTGTCGATACCAGCGATTTAGAAATTTAAGAATAACTCAGTTGGTAGACTAAGCAGGTGACATGTTAAACAGTTGATAGACTGGACCGATGACATGTTAAAAAGTTGATAGACTGGACCGATGACATTTTAAACAGTTGATAGACTAAGCAGGTGACATGTTAAACAGGTGGTAGACTGAGCAGGTGACATGTTAAACAGTTGATAGACTGAGCAGGTGACATGTCAAACAGTTGATAGACTGGACCGATGACATTTTAAACAGTTGATAGACTAAGCAGGTGACATGTTAAACAGGTGGTAGACTGAGCAGGTGACAAGTTAAACAGTTGATAGACTGAGCCAGTGACATGTCAAACAGTTGATAGACTAAGCAGGTGACATTGTCACAAAATGGGGCGATCATCCTCGATCTTTGTTTCACTCAGGAGTATCGGCACATTTGTGGTACTTATGTTTTTGTGTGGTTTCATTTGTCGCACCTTCTTTCTTTCTTTTTCTGCTATGTGTAGCAGATATTATGTATTTTCCTTCTTACACTCTTCTCAGGGATAAGTAGACATGTCTGGTTGTTATCCATTTCTCCCTGCGTTGCAAGGATTGGCAGCAACCTAACCATGTTGGCTATCGTGAGTGCAGCGATATCAGTATACAGATTAACACGTAAATCGCCTCATCGAAGTGCGTAATCACTGATAAGACGCGGGTACCCCCATCACCAAAGCTTGGAATACGGGGAGACAACTGATGGACAGACACAGATACGAGATTACTTTCTGATAAAAGTGATGATGGTTACATTGGGAACACGTTGTTGTATGAGTTTACCGACATGTTTGTAAGTTTGTACCCAAGGGCAAGCGGATGTGCACAGCCCATTTTCAGAAATGTAATGTTTGAAATTTTGCATTAGCTGAGTCATGCAACATATTCAAATCAGATTGGCTGATCCTGTGAGACGCGCATAACAAATGCGTGGGAAGGCAGTGAATATAATCTGACCATTTTCTCTTGAATTTCACTTGAGAAATCGCTCGCCAAGATACCAGACCTTGCTAGACTGAAGAATTAGAATTCAGAATTCCATCTTAACATAACGGACACCTTTTATTGGAGAACTTTGGACGGACTTTCATAGCCCAGGAAATCTCTTTCATATTAAATTAGGAAACCGGAACTGAGGAAACTGAAGGACCACACACGAAGTCAGAGAGGGAACATTAAATTAACGACACCCCAGACGCGTGTAAGAGGCAGATTCAAGTCTCTTTTATTAATCTGAGCAAAAAGTCTGTGAACCAGGATTGGCGTAAGTTATGATTTACATTTCATATTTTATTACTGACATATGAACTACTAACATATATATATATATATATATATATATATATATATATATATATATATATATATATATATATATATATATATATATATATATATATATATATATATATATATATATATATATATATATATATATATATATATATATATATATATATATATATATATATATATATATATATATATTACCATGTGAATTTTAATATGTGAAACTCGCTTGTGGATGTCAAAGTCATTTGAGGCTGGCAACATCAGTGTATAGAATGATGATTCATGAACCATCACTGCACGGGCTGGTGACTGCTTTATTGCTAGTTTCGTAAAGAGAACTAAAAGCATAAAGTAGTTCCAGGTTCCATACGGAGCAGGTAGGGAAAGATGAAAGAAAGGATGTTCCTTCTAAAAATAATACTTACATTTTCAAAGCAGTGTAAATGTCCATATAAACATATTCACTTTAAAATTGATGTAAGTTTTCAAGCTTTAGACTAGTGTAAATTTCTATGTGAAAATATTCATTTTAAAGTTAATGAAAGTTTCAAACTTTTCAAATCAGTGTAAATATAAAAGAAAACAAATTCAATTTATATTGCGAACACTTTTCAATCAGTGGAGATGTATATGTAAACAGACTCTATCTGTATTATTAACCTTTTCATTTAAATGCCATGTAAAGCTAAAGCTATTCTATTTAAATGTAAAGAAAGTTTTATCCCGAGGGATTAAATTTAATTCTCATCGAGTGTAAAGTCTGAGTTAATTGGGATGGTGGGATGGGAAGATAGGAACCCATAATTATGGGGTGGAAAACGCCATACTCAGAAGAGAGTTTCGTTCTATTCTTTTACCATAGTTATTGGTGGTACCAGCAGAAAGTACTATCTCTAGAACAAGAAGGGAACAGAGGCCTAAGCTTTAAGACGAAGGATCCACTTGTTAGACTCTCCTTGACATTTCTGGGAAACGAGCTACACCCGACAAACTTGATCAGAGACGAGCGTGAGCAGTGTGAAAAGAACCAACACATAAGAAGGAGTAGAACCGTCATTGGCAGCTAAGTTCAAATCTATGCTGCCACCTGAACTTCTTGTAACATTTCACAATCCATAACGACAGAGATGATAACTTTTCTTGATCCACAACTATTCAAATTATTTTTCAACTGTTAAAACTTAAGTGCCAGATAGCCACTTTGAGAATAATAGCTGAACAAAGTCTGGAATGGAATTCACCACTATACATCGGATTTGTGGACTACGAAAAGGCATTTGACAGTGTAGACAGAGAATCACTTTGGAAATTGATGAGGCATTATGGAGTTCCCCTGAAGATCATTAATTTAATAAAGAAAACATATGAAGACATGACATGCAGAGTTCTTCACGAAGGACAGCTTACAGAACCATTTGGGATAAAAACAGGAGTGCGACAGGGATGCCTCTTGTCTCCATTTCTGTTCTTACTAGCAATAGACTGCGTTATGAGATCATCGACAACACACAACAGAAATGGAATCCAGTGGACTCTGACTAAGCAGTTGGATGATCTGGATTTCGCTGATGACTTGGCTCTTCTGTCCCATAACCGTAATCAGATGCAGGACAAATTGAAAACACTCGATGAGAGGTCACAGCAATTGGGTCTGAAAATACACAGGGAAAAGACATGAGAATAAATGCAGGTAATGATAACAGGGTTGAACTGGAAGAAACACCAATACAAGATGTAGAATCGTACACATATCGTGGCAGTAATATAGACAAAGTTGGAGGGACAGACAGCGATATCAAAATAAGAATAAAAAAGGCAAGAGGAGCTTTTATTGCATTGGGAAATATATGGAGATCAAGAGAAATCGGATCCAACACGAAAATAAGAATCTTCAACTCAAATGTCAAGTCAGTCCTATTGTATGGCTCTGAGACATGGAGAACAACAAAGACAACAACCAAAAAGCTTCAGATTTTCATAAATGAGTGCTTACGTAGAATAGAGGGATTAAAATGGTATGACAAGGTTACCAACGTGGAACTGATGACAAGAACTAGACAAGTGCCAGTGGAACAAGAGATGAGAAGAAGACGATGGCGATGGATAGGACACACACTGAGGAGACCTGTTGATAGCATTACAAGGCAGTCCTTGTTCTGGAATCCCCAGGGCAAGAGAGGTAGACCAAGAAGCACATGGAGAAGAGAGCTGGAAACAGAGGTGAAAATGATGAGGAGAACGTGGAAAGAACTTGAGATAATGGCACGTGACAGGAGGACTTGGCATGTGTTTGTTGAAGGCCTATGTTCCTTTGGGAGTGTAGGGTTTTGAATGATGAATGAAAACTTAAGTGATTATTAAATTTTGTTATTTGTAATTATACAAATTTAACTTCGATTTAATCATTTTAAAGTAACTGCATGTTTGTCTGTCAATTTACTGCACACACTCTAAACATAGCTATACTAGAATAATAGAATTCCTTGGACTAAATCAGGGGTGGGTGCTTGAACGAGCTGCAATTAATAAGTGCTTAAATCCTTCACAAAAGTGTCGGCAGAATTACAGAGTTAACATACTCAGCAAAAGCAGTATTGTTCTCGCTTATTCTGAATATCTTGTGAAGACTCCCTGGAGATAGAAGCGTTTTGTTTCTTTTATTTACATATCTGCTAAGAGTAATCTTGTGTGAAGGTAGATAGCTTTGAAGCCCATATTAGATATTATTGAGTTTTTGCCATTGTTGGACACTACTGCAAAGCAGGGGAGGCAATTCCGTCACAGACATGTCAAACAGTTGATAGACTGAGCAGGTGACAATTCAAACAGTTGATAGACTGAGCCGGTGACAATTGATAGACTGAGCCGGTCAAATGTCAAACAGTTGATAGACTGAGCCGGTGACATGTTAAACAGTTGATAGACTGAGCATGTGACATGTCAAATAGCTGATAAACTAAGCATGTGACATGTCGAACATTTGATGGACTGAGCATGTGACATGTCAAATAGTTGATAGACAAAGCCGGTGACATGTCAAACAGTTGATAGACTGAGCCGGTGATATGTCAAACAGTTGATAGACTGAGCCGATGACATGTCAAACAGTGATAGACTGAGCAGGTGACATGTCAAACAGTGATAGACTGAGCAGGTGACATGTCAAACAGTGATAGACTGAGCAGGTGATATGTCAAACAGTTGATAGACTGAGCCGGTGACATGTCAAACAGTGATAGACTGAGCAGGTGACATGTCAAACAGTGATAGACTGAGCAGGTGACATGTCAAACAGTGATAGACTGAGCAGGTGACATGTCAAACAGTGATAGACTGAGCCGGTGACATGTCAAACAGTGATAGACTGAGCAGGTGATATGTCAAACAGTGATAGACTGAGCCGGTGACATGTCAAACAGTGATAGACTGAGCAGGTGACATGTCAAACAGTGATAGACTGAGTAGGTGACATGTCAAACAGTGATAGACTGAGCAGGTGACATGTCAAACAGTGATAGACTGAGCCGGTGACATGTCAAACAGTGATAGACTGAGCAGGTGATATGTCAAACAGTTGATAGACTGAGCCGGTGACATGTCAAACAGTGATAGACTGAGCAGGTGACATGTCAAACAGTGATAGACTGAGCAGGTGACATGTCAAACAGTGATAGACTGAGCCGGTGATATGTCAAACAGTGATAGACTGAGCCGGTGCCATGTCAAACAGTGATAGACTGAGCAGGTGACATGTCAAACAATTGATAGACTGAGCAGGTGACATGTCAAACAGTGATAGACTGAGCCGGTGATATGTCAAACAGTGATAGACTGAGTCGGTGACATGTCAAACAGTGATAGACTGAGCAGGTGACATGTCAAACAGTGATAGACTGAGCAGGTGACATGTCAAACAGTGATAGACTGAGCAGGTGACATGTCAAACAGTGATAGACTGAGCAGGTGACATGTCAAACAGTGATAGACTGAGCCGGTGACATGTCAAACAGTGATAGACTGAGCAGGTGACATGTCAAACAGTGATAGACTGAGCAGGTGACATGTCAAACAGTGATAGACTGAGCAGGTGACATGTCAAACAGTGATAGACTGAGCCGGTGACATGTCAAACAGTGATAGACTGAGCAGGTGACATGTCAAACAGTGATAGACTGAGCCGGTGACATGTCAAACAGTGATAGACTGAGCAGGTGATATGTCAAACAGTTGATAGACTGAGCCGGTGACATGTCAAACAGTGATAGACTGAGCAGGTGACATGTCAAACAGTGATAGACTGAGCAGGTGACATGTCAAACAGTGATAGACTGAGCCGGTGATATGTCAAACAGTGATAGACTGAGCCGGTGACATGTCAAACAGTGATAGACTGAGCAGGTGACATGTCAAACAATTGATAGACTGAGCAGGTGACATGTCAAACAGTGATAGACTGAGCCGGTGATATGTCAAACAGTGATAGACTGAGTCGGTGACATGTCAAACAGTGATAGACTGAGCAGGTGACATGTCAAACAGTGATAGACTGAGCAGGTGACATGTCAAACAGTGATAGACTGAGCAGGTGACATGTCAAACAGTGATAGACTGAGCAGGTGACATGTCAAACAGTGATAGACTGAGCAGGTGACATGTCAAACAGTGATAGACTGAGCAGGTGACATGTCAAACAGTGATAGACTGAGCAGGTGACATGTCAAACAGTGATAGACTGAGCAGGTGACATGTCAAACAGTGATAGACTGAGCAGGTGACATGTCAAACAGTGATAGACTGAGCCGGTGACATGTCAAACAGTGATAGACTGAGCAGGTGACATGTCAAACAGTGATAGACTGAGCCGGTGACATGTCAAACAGTGATAGACTGAGCAGGTGACATGTCAAACAGTGATAGACTGAGCAGGTGACATGTCAAACAGTGATAAACTGAGCCGGTGACATGTCAAACAGTGATAGACTGAGCAGGTGACATGTCAAACAGTGATAGACTGAGCTAGGTGACATGTTAAACAGTGATAGACTGAGCAGGTGACATGTCAAACAGTGATAGACTGAGCCGGTGACATGTCAAACAGTGATAGACTGAGCCGGTGACATGTCAAACAGTGATAGACTGAGCAGGTGACATGTCAAACAGTGATAGACTGAGCCGGTGACATGTCAAACAGTGATAGACTGAGCTAGGTGACATGTTAAACAGTGATAGACTGAGCCGGTGACATGTTAAACAGTGATAGACTGAGCAGGTGACATGTCAAACAGTGATAGACTGAGCTAGGTGACATGTCACACAGTCCACATGTTTCCTTGTTGTTTTGTATCATTCATTCAAATTCTTTATATTTATGATATATTCCGTTGATGTCTGCTGTCTCCCATTCATTTCTTCTTGTGTTTTTCGGTCTCTCTCAAGCTCTCTCTCTCTCAAAAAAAAGGGAGGGAGGGGAGGGGTGTCAGAAGAACTACTGCCTAGTAATGCTATCACATGATCTCTTCAAGTCAGTCATATTCAACGTGAGCGTCTTTCCTCGCTTGTTTTTCCACTATTTTATTTCTTCTGTTTTTCTTTTTAACCAGTTCCACATTGGTGATATTGTCATATCATTTAACCAGTTCCACATTGGTGATATTGTCATATCATTTAACCAGTTCCACATTGGTGATATTGTCATATCATTTAACCAGTTCCACATTGGTGATATTGTCATATCATTTAACCAGTTCCACATTGGTGATATTGTCATATCATTTAACCAGTCTATTATGCGTGAGCACCAGTTTAAGACAGTCTTTAACGTCTTAGTTGTTGTCTTTGTTGTTCTCTATATTTCAGAGTCATACGCTAAGACTACTTTGGCATTTGAACTGTAAATTATTAGTAGTATGCTAGACTACAACGCATGTTTTTTAAAGTTAGTTAGTAACATAACGTCAATCATTCTATTCATTTTTCTGTCCATCTTTTTGCTAGAATCCTCTACGTAACTACTTTGCTGGTAATCACTTTTTATAGGAGAGTTTTTCCCTAAGATAAACATTCATTATTTTTCTTGACCGCTCGTCGCATGTTTATCTTCCTAACTATGAAGAGTCTGCTCTGTCTGGCAACTACAATAACGTTAAACTGCCCGCGGGGAAGCAAGCCTATAGTGTTTTTTTTTAAATAAACTGAGACGTAAATCTAAGAGCATTGTTATCAGCAGTTTAATTGTCTGAGCACACATTCATTGCAAAGTCGCTTCCGCTCAAGTGAAAAATAATCGACGGACAAATGTTGTCGGATTAGCGTAAGATGGTCATTTAAATGATAACTAATGTTTAACTTTGCTAGCATGACTTGCAGACAAAATGTTACTCCAAAGCTCGTCTTGATTACAACCAGATTGAAGTATTATGACAGGAGATATGACATACTTGTTTCCGGCAAGGGTAACAGTTAGTCATACTACCACACATAGCCATGCCAATAATTGTAACGATGGGTAGAGGGAAAATGTACTAAAATAGTATGGTATACTGTGATTGGCTTTAAATTGAAAAATGAACTAGCTTAAACTGTGATTGATTTCAGCAAAAATAAACTATGAAAATTAAATTTCGTGTAGGCTAAATTTTAACTCACTGGCTTCCTAGCTCGGGGGTCCATGGTTCGATCCGTAGTTGAGGTGGGATTTTTTAGACCGCAAACGGCCCCGGGGTCGACCCAGCCTCATGAATTGGGTACTACTCTGGGAAGGCAACGGCAGCCGTCGTGATGCTGATCACATCACCCTTAGTGTTCCGATGGTCGAGAAAATATGGGCCTAACATCACACTACCAGTATGCCTCAATGAGCGTGTAACGGGATCCTAAATTTTTACTATAAGACAAGAAGCGATTAAAACTCGTTACTGGATTTCCAATTCTCATCAGAGAGACAAGACATCAGGAAGATATAGCAAAAGGATTCCATCACAGGACGTACCAAAGTTATTAGAAGTAACTTACAAAAGTAAAAGTATAAAGCTTCTTTTATAATACTTAGAGTCTCAAGTCCGAGGAAACCCTCTTGATGTATTAAAGGTAGGAGTTGTGAATTAACAATTATAATTAACATAAAAGAGAAGACTGCACTTTTGCTGTTGAAGTGAAGTGCTGTCATTCAGTCTGTACAAAACGTCTCATATTGAATAGGTAAGTTTTAACATGTACATTTTTTATATTTTATATGTTGTAGTGAAACTGACAGATACACTCTGGAAATCGCCCGTAAGAAGGTAATCTTTAGAATTAATCGTAATATAATTCTATATGTGAGATCACAACGATGGAAATTAACTACATATGCAGAGACGAAAAGGAAGACAACAATCAGAATTGACAAAAACGAGCATATCAAACGCAGAGGTAGTGAAAGGAAGAAACTAATCGCAATGAAAGATGGAGATCCAACCAGATTCAGATAAAACCAATCGGAATGATGAGAAGGAGACCCAACCAGACTCAGGCTCAATCAAACCAAAAACTTGGACTAGAAAAGACCCAATTCTGGACTCACAAAAATTAACTTCAAGATCTCATAGCTGAGAAAACGTCCAACATAGTGACTCACACGAGTAAGAAGCACAAGCCACAGCTGACAGCTAAGAAGTCAAGGTGATTTGCTCTTGTGAAGCCGATTGCTTAGTGATAAGTCCTAGCCAGTCCTCGTGATACTGTGTCTGAAGGGTTCCTACACCAGAGTGAGTCGCAAACAAAGCTTTTGGCGAAGGTGCATAATAGACTGCAATGTGTGAATAAAGAACCAACTGTGCATTGCTCAGCAATAGCACCGTGCCTACCTGTCCATGGGAATAAGTCTCTTGGGAGACATACACCTTATCAAGCTACGGAAGTGTCTGTAGAGAAAGTAACTGACGAAAATTACTGTGATAATATAAGACCAAACAGAGACACTATTTTCCTTTTTTTGATTAAATGTTGCAAACCTTATATATATATATATATAAGCGGCAATTAGTACTACAGACCGTGCCATTTAAATCCAGATTGGACGAGCAACATTCGTTCAAAGCGGCCAAGTAATTATATCATTAGATCTGGCCGCGGATCTGAGACACGATGGGTTCACTGCAAGGGTCATGGCTGTTGAGGTGGGCGCAAGAAGGCTCGTGGCTGCATCAGTGTATGATTTATTGAAACTGTTGGGGCTGAGGGGACAGCCGAGAACAAGGGCACTGAAGAGGCTTAGTGAAACTGCCGAAAAGGCATCGTGCTGGCTGTGGAACAACCGCAATGGGCTATGGAAATCGTGATAGTAAACTCTGCGGTATAGAAAACACCAGGAATTTTTCTAAGTCCACAGTACGTTGAGTTTTTCATTGTACTGATGAAAGGGTTGTGACTGACGAGCAACAGGCGGTGTATATTATAAGAGGTGTTAGGCACAGAATTTCAGTTGCTAACGCGCAGTGGCTAGCCTCGTCGGCTTCGCGCAAATGTGTCCATGTCTGTCCCTAGTTGTGTGCGACGGAACGAACGGAGTAATGGAGTAATTTGTCTTCTCTTTGTTACTTTCACAATTGCCTCCACGGCTGGCAGAGTTGTGGATTTTAAAGTTGCTACCAAAGTGAAATGGGTTCATTTTCGATACAAGACAACAGGAGGCTGAGACACTTAGGAGTCATGACCCAAGTGGGCCCGCCCCCCCCCCCCCTTAGAGTGTAAAGGAGTATACAGGGCCGAAACACTTGTCGGATGGGGGGACCCCTTCTGATGATCAGATTGCCTCCTGTTGTATCGCTCTGTAAAGAGTTTCAGGGTAATTTGACCTAATCGACACTGATACTGGACTCCCAATCATCATTCCACAAAATGTCAATTCGTCCAGTGAAGAAAATAACAATTTTCTAAAAGATCATATGCCAGTTATTTAACTATTTCTAAAGTTACCCATTTCCAATTTTAACCTTGTTTCCATTATATTTCATAAATAAATGTCCTGTTTATATATAAGTAAATTTAAATCCTTCGTTGGAGTTAATAACGTTGTGGACTGAAGTTGATGTCTGCACCTGTATGACTCATTTTTCATTAAATTTACTTATATACAGAGCTGGAATGCCACATTAACGCTTTGCTGAATTACGTTCGGCTGAGGGCTTAATAAATGCGAGTCAAATATTTATCTTACAAAAGTAGGCCGTGGATACCAAGTATACAACACATTTAGTAAACGCAGTTGTTGCACTTTCCATTCTAGAAATCCCAGTGAGACTCCCTGAAATAGGAACTTAATCCTCCTATTTACATCATAGCCAAGAGTAATCTCGAGCGAAGGTTGCTACCATTGAAAAAACTCATCCTTTTACTCCACTGTCGGGCCATTCTTGGACCACTACGGCAGATTAGTGGAAACAATGCACGACACTTGGACCACTACGGCAGATTAGTGGAAACAATGCACGACACTTGGACCACTACGGCAGATTAGTGGAAACAATGCACGACTTGGACCACTACGGCAGATTAGTGGAAACAATGCACGACACTTGGACCACTACGGCAGATTAGTGGAAACAATGCACGACACTTGGACCACTACGGCAGATTAGTGGAAACAATGCACGACACTTGGACCACTACGGCAGATTAGTGGAAACAATGCACGACACTTGGACCACTACGGCAGATTAGTGGAAACAATGCACGACACTTGGACCACTACGGCAGATTAGTGGAAACAATGCACGACACTTGGACCACTACGGCAGATTAGTGGAAACAATGCACGACACTTGGACCACTACGGCAGATTAGTGGAAACAATGCACGACACTTGGACCACTACGGCAGATTAGTGGAAACAATGCACGACACTTGGACCACTACGGCAGATTAGTGGAAACAATGCACGACACTTGGACCACTACGGCAGATTAGTGGAAACAATGCACGACACTTGGACCACTACGGCAGATTAGTGGAAACAATGCACGACACTTGGACCACTACGGCAGATTAGTGGAAACAATGCACGACACTTGGACCACTACGGCAGATTAGTGGAAACAATGCACGACACTTGGACCACTACGGCAGATTAGTGGAAACAATGCACGACACTTGGACCACTACGGCAGATTAGTGGAAACAATGCACGACACTTGGACCACTACGGCAGATTAGTGGAAACAATGCACGACACTTGGACCACTACGGCAGATTAGTGGAAACAATGCACGACACTTGGACCACTACGGCAGATTAGTGGAAACAATGCACGACACTTGGACCACTACGGCAGATTAGTGGAAACAATGCACGACACTTGGACCACTACGGCAGATTAGTGGAAACAATGCACGACACTTGGACCACTACGGCAGATTAGTGGAAACAATGCACGACACCAGGATTTATTCTCGTAATCGTTTTCTTTAATATTTGTATTTTCATATTCAGTTGTTGTGACCTTTGATCAAATATTTCATTGTGTTTTTTCGTTTTGGTTCCGGCAATGGGACGGAAGAGCCGGGTCATAGTCAAAAGCTAGGATCAAGCTTTTATGTCAGTCCACTAAATGTCCATGTATATTGACTGATGCCGTTGTTTTCATCAACCACACTATCGCACTAAGAAAAGAATCTGTGACAAGAAACGTCTCTTGTGGTGCCATAGTTCTTATATCAAACGGTTCTTAAAGTAGGTCTTCTTCAAGAATTCTACAATTCTCCAGATCTAAAAGTCTTTTACATTTGGACATGCGCCCTAATATAACCGACAAGGTTGAACAGGGACGCGCCTCGCCAAAACGAGGCAAAATTTTATATTAAAAAAAAAAGTTATCACTTAAGGTTTTCTGTAATCATTGAGAAAACACTCGTTTATGAAAGTCATTAATGTATTGATATGAATCTACTTAATAGTTAAAGATATCTCTAGTCCATATTCCTTGATGTGATACATGCCTGGACTTAACACGGTCAACTTGTTCATCATTATTATTATTCTTTATGAAGAAAGGAGGCCACCACTAAACTAGCTCCCTGACTGGAGGACTACATCAAACATTCACATGTTGTTGTAGTGATAGTTTCTGTGGCAGCCTACATCAAACATTCACATGCTGTTGTAGTGATGGTGTCTGTGGCAGCCTACATCAAACATTCACATGCTCTTGTAGTGATAGTTTCTGTGGCAGCCTACATCAAACATTCACATGCTGTTGTAGTGATAGTTTCTGCGGCAGCCTACATCAAACATTCACATGCTGTTGTAGTGATAGTTTCTGTGGCAGCCTACATCAAACATTCACATGCTCCTGTGGTGATAGTTTCTGTGGCAGCCTACATCAAACATTCACATGCTGTTGTAGTGATAGTTTCTGTGGCAGCCTACATCAAACATTAAAAATGCTCCTGTAGTGATAGTTTCTGTGGCAGCCTACATCAAACATTCACATGCTGTTGTAGTGATAGTTTCTGTGGCAGCCTACATCAAACATTAAAAATGCTCCTGTAGTGATAGTTTCTGTGGCAGCCTACATCAAACATTCACATGCTCCTGTAGTGATAGTTTCTGTGTCAGCATGCACCAAACATTCACATGCTGTTGTAGTGATAGTTTCTGTGGCAATCTGTTTTAAGTGGTGAGGTTGCCAGCCTCATGTATAACTTCAGATTAGTCGCCCTTTACGACATGCCTGAGGGAGCAGCAGTCATGTTATGTATTTATCGTGGGGAGGGGGGGGAGGTACCCAGGGGCCAAACTGCATAAAAAATTAATTATTCCCTACATTGTGCCATTGCATTTTATCTGTACAATGTGCTGTCTATGTAAAAGCATTCAAACCAGTTAGCGTGCAAGTATATCGTGGTAAACAGAGAAGACATGAGGTCCCCAAGACGTTTGTCTCAGTAATTAAACGTAATAAACTTACCCCAAGCTAAAGACTATTGGAGAATTAAAGTGGTGACGCGATCACTAATGTGAAATTGTTGACAAGAACCAGACAAGTGCCAGTAGAACAAGAACCAGTCAAGTGCCAGTGGGACAAGAACCAGACAAGTGCCAGTGAGACAAGAACCAGGCAAGTGCCAGTGGGACAAGAACCAGACAAGTGCCAGTGGGACAAGAACCAGACACGTGCCAGTGGGACAAGAACCAGACAAGTGCCAGTGGGACAAGACCCAGACAAGTGCCAGTGGGACAAGGACCAGACAAGTGTCAGTAAGACAAGAACCAGACAAGTGCCAGTAAGACAAGAACCAGACAAGTGCCAGTTGGACAAGAACCAGACAAGTGCCAGTGGAACAAGAACCAGACAAGTGCCAGTAAGACAAGAACCAGACAAGTGCCAGTAAGACAAGAACCAGACAAGTGCCAGTAAGACAAGAACCAGACAAGTGCCAGTAAGACAAGAACCAGACAAGTGCCAGTAAGACAAGAACCAGACAAGTGCCAGTGGGACAAGAACCAGACAAGTGCCAGTAAAACAAGAACCAGACAAGTGCCAGTAAGACAAGAACCAGACAAGTGCCAAAGGGACAAGAACCAGACAAGTGCCAGTGGGACAAGAACCAGACAAGTGCCAGTGGGACAAGAACCAGACAAGTGCCAGTGGGACAAGAACCAGACAAGTGCCAGTGGGACAAGAACCAGACAAGTGCCAGTAAGACAAGAACCAGACAAGTGCCAGTGGGACAAGAACCAGACAAGTGCCAGTGGGACAAGAACCAGACAAGTGCCAGTAAGACAAGAACCAGACAAGTGCCAGTAAGACAAGAACCAGACAAGTGCCAGTAAGACAAGAACCAGACAAGTGCCAGTAAGACAAGAACCAGACAAGTGCCAGTAAGACAAGAACCAGACAAGTGCCAGTAAGACAAGAACCAGACAAGTGCCAGTAAGACAAGAACCAGACAAGTGCCAGTAAGACAAGAACCAGACAAGTGCCAGTAAGACAAGAACCAGACAAGTGCCAATGGGACAAGAACCAGACAAGTGCCAGTGGGACAGGAACCAGACAAGTGCCAGTGGGACAAGAGATGGAAAGTCCTTGAACTGATGGCACGTGACAGGAAGACTTAAGGTATAAGTTTGTTAAAGGCTTATGCTCCATGGGGAGCTAACCGGTGATGATGATGGCGGTGATGACATTGATAATGATGAGAATAATGATGATGGTGATGATGGCGGTGATGACATTGATAATGATGAGAATAATGGTGATGATGATGTTAACGCAGATCTGTATTTTTTCATCTATTGACAACAAAATATTAAATTCACCGAAAGAATGCCGAATTTCCCAAGACAATCAATTTTTATATGCGGATGTATTTATGTTAATTATTTTCTAGTTCTAAACAATGGCAACTATTTTGCGAAAGCTTTCCTAGAGACAGTTCCCTACATTTCATGAACTTTTAGTAACACTCGCTAACTTTCCCGCAGAGATCAATCCAGAAAAGTTCCTTGAAAGACAAAGTCAGCCATCCAATCTTGACCCTTTAAGTGATCGATAAGACTTAAGTGAAAAACAATCCTGATCTATAGCACTCATGAAGCCGGACAGATGAAAGTCGAAAACGGTGGAAATTCTGCGGTCGGTTTTGTGAATGAGAACAGTTTTATCGTGGAATCCAGGTCTTGCAGCCGTTCACACTTCACGCTTTAAAGTAATGTCGATCGTTAGTTAGAATTTCCAGAACAGTGGTTCCCAATCTTTTCAGTCTCATGACACATTTTTGTCATATTTAATGAAGCCCCACCCTTCTCGTTGATTATACAAAAGGTCACACTTTCTCCTCAAGTCCTCTTTATTCAGCATTAAGTTGAAATAATGATTACAGTTTTTTTAATACAAACTTTCAATGGCATTGATTAATAATGAGTCTTGTACAACGTTAATTACAACATTAATATATATAACAGCACGCAATTAATTTATGATAATGTTTTAGTTGTTCTAATGACTTAACCGTGTTACAGCAGTCTAAGGCAGGGTGATAATTTGATCTGTTGATATTACTGACGGCTCCTTGACACCAGCTGGTAGCCTGCCAGTTAGTTCCCTGGACTGCTGGTCAGCTCAACATCCAATCGTTGGAAACTCTCAGGAATGGTATAACAAGTTTCAATGCATGATTGGGAGTTTACTTGCAGTAAACTTTAACGGTGAGCTGGGTGAGTCAGATAGAAGAACGGTCTAATTAGGTCTCTGTTTAGAGGCATTGGTTGTCCTACCCTAGAGTCTAGACGTAGTCTCTGTTGACAATCATCGAACTGTATTAATTAACATGGGTCAGCAAAACTAAACAGTTGAGAGCGCTTATTACAGAGGATATTAATCACAATGCCTAATACGTCTAGGAGAACACGTACACGAGATATATACAAAGATCATATGCTCTAAGTATATCAGTTTCATTGAGTGAAGTCATAGCATTCTAGATGAAAAAAAAGACCCAAATGAAATCAGCTGCAGACGCAAGACCGTGGCATACAAGTTAAAGTACTGAATGTGTGAGCACGCAAAGGTTATATAGTACTGAATAAATTCAGATGCGTAACTGATAGAGGTATATCTTCTTTGATCCTTAGCCGCCGACCGTCAAAGCAGTCAGTGGCCATCACGCCTAGTGGCGTCTTGTAGGGCAACAACAAATTGATTCCACTTTGCTCGGTCGGTGGCCATTCTTCGTACAATGCCCCAACACTGGTTCATTCTTTGCATCTCAGCCTCCACAGTCCTCCGCCAGGTTGTTTTTGGTCGGCCTCTCTTTCATTTTCCTTCAGGGGTCCAAAGCATAGCTGTTCTTGTGATGGCATCGGGGTCTCTTCTGAGGACATGGCCAACCCAGCTTCAGCGTCTGCCAGCTATGATGGTGTGCATGTCCTCTTGCTTGCTCCGAGTAAGCAGATCTTGGTTGGTGATGGTATTCGGCCAAAAGATTCGGTGAATTTTTCTTAGGCATGTTGTGTGAAAAGAGGACAATTTCGACATTTCCTTCTCTGTAACTCTCCAGCATTCGCACCATAGAGAAGCACAGAAAGCACATAGCTCTGATATAATCTTAATTTTGTGCTTGTGCTGTATTGAGAGGACTTCCAGATGTTGTTTAGGCTAAAAAAGGCTGTTCTTGCCTTATTCATTCTGATGTTGATGTCTTTGCCTGCCCCGCCGTCTGGTGTTACTATGCATCCTAGGTATGTGAAGGTGTCTGTCTGTACCAGTTGCTGATTCCTTACTGATATGGGCTCAGGGTTGCTCACATTGAGCGTCATGACCTCTGACTTCTTTAAATTGATGTTCAAGCCCACTTGCTGGATAAACTTATTAAGTCTATCCGTTTTTTCCTGGATGTGTTGATGTGAATGTGCTAGTAGTGCAATATCATCTGCATATTCCAGATCTTCCAATGTAGAAAATGTAGAGAGGTGTATACAGGATACAATATTTGTACGCCAGTTATCTATAGAAGTATACTACATTCATTCGCTATTAGTGAATGGATAGAGTACAATTTATCATTGTAACAACCAGTAGATTGTCACTCGCCAGACGTGACCAAAAAATGAACTCTGATGGCAGTAATATTAGCTTTTAATCAAGCGAACAATATCACTCAAGTTTATTTGAATTCAATGTTCTCCTACGTTGTAAGTCTACATAACCGTTAGCCAGGTACAGGTGTGTCTAACACATTCCTGCATGTTTATTTATCCTGATGAATTACTCACACGTGTTGGTATGAATCATCCCATATTGTCGCGTTGGTTTAAGATAATTTCACACATATTTTACATCACAGTTTCCTGGCTTCCGTCCATTTGCATGATGGCCTAACAACTCTGGGCTGCCATACGTTTTAAAACTGAAGAAAACTGAAGCACGATACATGGTTGTGGCTAGATTGATACACCTACGACAGATTACTAAGTCACAATGATACAACTATGACAGATTACTAAGTCACAATGATACACCTATGAGAGATTACTAAGTCACAATGATACAACTATGACAGATTACTAAGTCACAATGATACACCTACGACAGATTACTAAGTCACAATGATACACCTATGACAGATTACTAAGTCACAATGATACACCTACGACAGATTACTAAGTCACAATGATACACCTACGACAGATTACTAAGTCACAATGATACACCTACGACAGATTACTAAGTCACAATGATACACCTACGACAGATTACTAAGTCACAATGATACACATATGACAGATTACTAAGTCACAATGATACACCTACGACAGATTACTAAGTCACAATGATACACCTACGACAGATTACTAAGTCACAATGATACACCTATGACAGATTACTAAGTCACAATGATACAACTATGACAGATTACTAAGTCACAATGATACAACTATGACAGATTACTAAGTCACAAGGATACACCTATGACAGATTACTAAGTCACAATGATACACCTATGACAGATTACTAAGTCACAATGATACACCTATGACAGATTACGAAGTCACAATGATACACCTACGACAGATTACTAAGTCACAATGATACACCTACGACAGATTACTAAGTCACAATGATACAACTATGACAGATTACTAAGTCACAATGATACACCTATGACAGATTACTAAGTCACAATGATACACCTATGACAGATTACTAAGTCACAATGATACACCTATGACAGATTACTAAATCACAATGATACACCTATGACATATTACTAAGTCACAATGATACACCTATGACAGATTACTAAGTCACAATGATACACCTACGACAGATTACTAAGTCACAATGATACACCTATGACAGATTACTAAGTCACAATGATACACCTATGACAGATTACTAAGTCACAATGATACACCTACGACAGATTACTAAGTCACAATGATACACCTACGACAGATTACTAAGTCACAATGATACACCTATGACAGATTACTAAGTCACAATGATACACCTACGAAAGATTACTAAGTCACAAAGATACACCTACGACAGATTACTAAGTCACAATGATACAACTATGACAGATTACTAAGTCACAATGATACAACTATGACAGATTACTAAGTCACAATGATACAACTATGACAGATTACTAAGTCACAATGATACACCTATGACAGATTACTAAGTCACAATGATACACCTATGACAGATTACTAAGTCACAATGATACACCTATGACAGATTACTAAGTCACAATGATACACCTACGACAGATTACTAAGTCACAATGATACACCTACGACAGATTACTAAGTCACAATGATACAACTATGACAGATTACTAAGTCACAATGATACACCTATGACAGATTACTAAGTCACAATGATACACCTATGACAGATTACTAAGTCACAATGATACACCTATGACAGATTACTAAGTCACAATGATATACCTACGACAGATTACTAAGTCACAATGATACACCTACGACAGATTACTAAGTCACAATGATACACCTATGACAGATTACTAAGTCACAATGATACACCTACGACAGATTACTAAGTCACAATGATACACCTACGACAGATTACTAAGTCACAATGATACACCTACGACAGATTACTAAGTCACAATGATACAACTATGACAGATTACTAAGTCACAATGATACAACTATGACAGATTACTAAGTCACAATGATACAACTATGACATATTACTAAGTCACAATGATACAACTATGACAAATTACTAAGTCACAATGATACAACTATGACAGATTACTAAGTCACAATGATACAACTATGACAGATTACTAAGTCACAATGATACAACTATGACAGATTACTAAGTCACAATGATACAACTATGACAGATTACTAAGTCACAATGATACAACTATGACAGATTACTAAGTCACAATGATACAACTACGACAGATTACTAAGTCACAATGATACAACTATGACAGATTACTAAGTCACAATGATACAACTATGACAGATTACTAAGTCACAATGATACAACTATGACAGATTACTAAGTCACAATGATACACCTATGACAGATTACTAAGTCACAATGAAACAACTATGACAGATTACTAAGTCACAATGATACACCTATGACAGATTACTAAGTCACAATGATACACCTATGACAGATTACTGAGTCACAATGATACACCTATGACAGATTACTAAGTCACAATGATACAACTATGACAGATTACTAAGTCACAATGATACAACTATGACAGATTACTAAGTCACAATGATACACCTACGACAGATTACTAAGTCACAATGATACACCTACGACAGATTACTAAGTCACAATGATACACCTACGACAGATTACTAAGTCACAATGATACACCTACGACAGATAACTAAGTCACAATGATACACCTATGACAGATTACTAAGTCACAATGATACAACTATGACAGATTACTAAGTCACAATGATACAACTATGACAGATTACTAAGTCACAATGATACAACTATGACAGATTACTAAGTCACAATGATACAACTATGACAGATTACTAAGTCACAATGATACACCTACGACAGAATACTAAGTCACAATGATACACCTACGACAGATTACTAAGTCACAATGATACAACTATGACAGATTACTAAGTCACAATGATACAACTATGACAGATTACTAAGTCACAATGATACAACTATGACAGATTACTAAGTCACAATGATACAACTACGACAGATTACTAAGTCACAATGATACACCTACGACATATTACTAAGTCACAATGATACACCTATGACAGATTACTAAGTCACAATGATACACCTACGACAGATTACTAAGTCACAATGATACACCTACGACAGATTACTAAGTCACAATGATACACCTATGACATATTAATAAGTCACAATGATATAACTATGACAGATTACTAAGTCACAATGATACAACTATGACAGATTACTAAGTCACAATGATACAACCATGACAGATTACTAAGTCACAATGATACACCTATGACAGATTACTAAGTCACAATGATACAACTATGACAGATTACTAAGTCACAATGATACAACTATGACAGATTACTAAGTCACAATGATACAACTATGACAGATTACTAAGTCACAATGATACAACTATGACAGATTACTAAGTCACAATGATACAACTATGAGAGATTACTAAGTCACAATGATACAACTATGACAGATTACTAAGTCACAATGATACAACTATGACAGATTACTAAGTCACAATGATACACCTATGACAGATTACTAAGTCACAATGAAACAACTATGACAGATTACTAAGTCACAATGATACACCAATGACAGATTACTAAGTCACAATGATACAGCTATGACAGATTACTAAGTCACAATGATACACCTATGACAGATTACTAAGTCACAATGATACAACTATGACAGATTACTAAGTCACAATGATACAACTATGACAGATTACTAAGTCACAATGATACACCTACGACAGATTACTAAGTCACAATGATACACCTACGACAGATTACTACGTCACAATGATACACCTACGACAGATTACTAAGTCACAATGATACACCTATGACAGATTACTAAGTCACAATGATACAACTATGACAGATTACCAAGTCACAATGATACAACTATGACAGATTACTAAGTCACAATGATACAACTATGACAGATTACTAAGTCACAATGATACACCTACGACAGATTACTAAGTCACAATGATACACCTACGACAGATTACTAAGTCACAATGATACAACTACGACAGATTACTAAGTCACAATGATACAACTATGACAGATTACTAAGTCACAATGATACAACTATGACAGATTACTAAGTCACAATGATACAACTACGACAGATTACTAAGTCACAATGATACACCTACGACAGATTACTAAGTCACATTGATACACCTATGACAGATTACTAAGTCACAATGATACACCTACGACAGATTACTAAGTCACAATGATACACCTACGACAGATTACTAAGTCACAATGATATAACTATGACAGATTACTAAGTCACAATGATACAACTATGACAGATTACTAAGTCACAATGATACAACCATGACAGATTACTAAGTCACAATGATACACCTATGACAGATTACTAAGTCACAATGATACAACTATGACAGATTACTAAGTCACAATGATACAACTATGACAGATTACTAAGTCACAATGATACAACTATGACAGATTACTAAGTCACAATGATACAACTATGACAGATTACTAAGTCACAATGATACAACTATGAGAGATTACTAAGTCACAATGATACAACTATGACAGATTACTAAGTCACAATGATACAACTATGACAGATTACTAAGTCACAATGATACACCTATGACAGATTACTAAGTCACAATGAAACAACTATGACAGATTACTAAGTCACAATGATACACCAATGACAGATTACTAAGTCACAATGATACAGCTATGACAGATTACTAAGTCACAATGATACACCTATGACAGATTACTAAGTCACAATGATACAACTATGACAGATTACTAAGTCACAATGATACAACTATGACAGATTACTAAGTCACAATGATACACCTACGACAGATTACTAAGTCACAATGATACACCTACGACAGATTACTACGTCACAATGATACACCTACGACAGATTACTAAGTCACAATGATACACCTATGACAGATTACTAAGTCACAATGATACAACTATGACAGATTACCAAGTCACAATGATACAACTATGACAGATTACTAAGTCACAATGATACAACTATGACAGACTACTAAGTCACAATGATACACCTACGACAGATTACTAAGTCACAATGATACACCTATGACAGATTACTAAGTCACAATGATACAACTATGACAGATTACTAAGTCACAATGATACAACTATGACAGATTACTAAGTCACAATGATACAACTATGACAGATTACTAAGTCACAATGATACACCTATGACAGATTACTAAGTCACAATGATACAACTATGACAGATTACTAAGTCACAATGATACAACTATGACAGATTACTAAGTCACAATGATACAACTATGACAAATTACTAAGTCACAATGATCCCACAATGACAGATTACTAAGTCACAATGATACAACTATGACAGATTACTGAGTCACAATGATACACCTATGACAGATTACTAAGTCACAATGATACAATTATGACAGATTACTAAGTCACAAAGATACACCTATGACAGATTACTAAGTCACAATGATACAACTATGACAGATTAATAAGTCACAATGATACACCTATGACAGATTACTAAGTCACAATGATACACCTATGACAGATTACTAAGTCACAATGATACACCTATGACAGATTACTAAGTCACAATGATACAACTATGACAGATTACTAAGTCACAATGATACAACTATGACAGATTACTAAGTCACAATGATACAACTATGACAGATTACTAAGTCACAATGATACAACTATGACAGATTACTAAGTCACAATGATACACCTATGACAGATTACTAAGTCACAATGATACAACTATGACAGATTACTAAGTCACAATGATACAACTATGACATATTACTAAGTCACAATGATACACCTATGACAGATTACTAAGTCACAATGATACAACTATGACAGATTACTAAGTCACAATGATACAACTATGACAGATTACTAAGTCACAATGATACAACTATGACAGATTACTAAGTCACAATGATACACCTATGACAGATTACTAAGTCACAATGATACAACTATGACAGATTACTAAGTCACAATGATACAACTATGACAGATTACTAAGTCACGATGATACAACTATGACAGATTACTAAGTCACAATGATACAACTATGACAGATTACTAAGTCACAATGATACAACTATCACAGATTACTAAGTCACAATGATACAACTACGACAGATTACTAAGTCACAATGATACACCTATGACAGATTACTAAGTCACAATGATACAACTACGACAGATTACTAAGTCACAATGATACAACTATGACAGATTACTAAGTCACAATGATACACCTATGACAGATTACTAAGTCACAATGATACAACTATGACAGATTACTAAGTCACAATGATACAACTATGACAGATTACTAAGTCACAATGATACACCTACGACAGATTACTAAGTCACATTGATACACCTACGACAGATTACTAAGTCACAATGATACACCTATGACAGATTACTAAGTCACAATGATACACCTACGACAGATTACTAAATCACAATGATACACCTATGACAGATTACTAAGTCACAATGATACACCTACGACAGATTACTAAGTCACAATGATACACCTATGACAGATTACTAAGTCACAATGATACAACTATGACAGATTACTAAGTCACAATGATACAACTATGACAGATTACTAAGTCACAATGATACACCTATGACAGATTACTAAGTCACAATGATACACCTATGACAGATTACTAAGTCACAATGATACACCTATGACAGATTACTAAGTCACAATGACACAACTATGACAGATTACTAATTCACAATGATACACCTATGACAGATTACTAAGTCACAATGATACAACTATGACAGATTACTAAGTCACAATGATACACCTATGACAGATTACTAAGTCACAATGATACAACTATGACAGATTACTAAGTCACAATGATACAACTATGATGTAACAAGTCACAATGATACAACTATGATGTAACACGTCACAATGATACAACTAGATGTAACACGTCACAATGATACAACTCTGATGTAACACGTCACAATGATACAACTAGGTGTAACCCGTCACAATGATACAACTATGATGTAACACGTCACAATAATACAACTAGATGTAACACGTCACAATGATACAACTATAATGTAACACGTCACAATGATACAACTATAGATGTAACACGTCACAATGATACACCTAGATGTAACACGTCACAATGATACAACTATGATGTAACACGTCACAATGATACAACTATGATGTAACACGTCATAATGATACACCTAGATGTAACACGTCACAATGATACAACTATGATGTAACACGTCACAATGATACAACTATGCTGTAACACGTCACAATGATACAACTATGATGTAACACGTCACAATGATACAACTATGATGTAACACGTCACAATGATACAACTATGATGTAACACGTCACAAAGATACACCTAGATGTAACACTTCACAATGATACAACTATGATGTAACACGTCACAATGATACAACTATGATGTAACACGTCACAATGATACAACTAGATGTAAAACGTCACAATGATACAACTATGATGTAACACGTCACAATGATACAACTATGATGTAACTCGTCACAATGATACAACTATGATGTAACACGTCACAATGATACAACTATGATGTAACACGTCACAATGACACAACTATGATGTAACACGTCACAATGATACAACTATGATGTAACACGTCACAATGGTACAACTATAATGTAACACGTCACAATGATACAACTATGATGTAACACGTCACAATGATACAACTAGATGTAACACGTTACAAAGATACAACTATGATGTAACACGTCACAATGATACAACTAGATGTAACACGTCACAATGATACAACTATGATGTAACACGTCACAATGATACAACTATGATGTAACACGTCACAATGATACAACTATGATGTAACACGTCACAATGATACAACTATGATGTAACACGTCACAATGATACAACTATGATGTAACACGCCACAATGATACAACTACGATGTAACACGTCACAATGATACAACTATGATGTAACACGTCACAATGATACACCTAGATGTAACACGTCACAATGATACAACTATGATGTAACACGTCGCAATGATACAACTATGATGTAACACGTCACAATGATACAACTATGATGTAACACGTCACAATGATACACCTAGATGTAACACGTCACAATGATACAACTATGATGTAACACGTCACAATGATACAACTATTATGTAACACGTCACAATGATACACCTAGATGTAACACGTCACAATGATACAACTATGATGTAACACGTCACAATGATACAATGTAACACGTCACAATGATACAACTATGATGTAACACGTCACAATAATACAACTATGATGTAACACGTCACAATGATACAACTATGATGTAACACTTCACAGTGATACAACTATGATGTAACACGTCACAATGATACAACTATGGTGTAACACGTCACAATGATACAACTATGATGTAACACGTCACAATGATACAACTATGCTGTAACACGTCACAATTATACAACTATGATGTAACACGTCACAATGATACAACTATGATGTAACACGTCACAATGATACAACTATGATGTAACACGTCACAATGATACAACTATGATGTAACACGTCACAAAGTTACAGCTATGATGTAACACGTCACAATGATACAACTATGATGTAACACGTCACAATGATACAACTATGATGTAACACGTCACAATGATACAACTATGATGTAACACGTCACAATGATACAAATATAGATGTAACACGTCACAATGATACAACTATAGATGTAACACGTCACAATGATACAACTATAGATGTAACACGTCACAATGATACAACTATAGATGTAACACGTCACAATGATACAACTAGATGTAACACGTCACAATGATACAACTAGATGTAACACGTCACAATGATACAACTATGATGTAACACGTCACAATGATACAACTATGATGTAACACGTCACAATGATACAACTATGCTGTAACACGTCACAATGATACAACTATAGATGTAACACGTCACAATGATACAACTATGATGTAACACGTCACAATGATACAACTATGATGTAACACGTCACAATGATACAACTATGATGTAACACGTCACAATGATACAACTATGATGTAACACGTCACAATGATACAACTATGATGTAACACGTCACAATGATACAACTATGATGTAACACGTCACAATATGACCGGAAATAATATTGTTGTGCTGTTTCTGCTGCGTGTCCTGATGACGTCACTAATTCTCCTTTCCATTCTGTTTCAACTTCACTGGATCTGTGAGGTCAAACCTGTGAGGTCAAACCTGTGAGGTCAAATCTTTGTAGTCAAACCTGTGTAGTCAAATCTTTGTAGTCAAATCTGTGTAGTCAAATCGTTGTCAAATCTTTGTAGTCAAATCTTTGTAGTCAAATCTGTGTAGTCAAATCGTTGTCAAATCTTTGTAGTCAAATCTTTGTAGTCAAATCTGTGTAGTCAAATCTTTGTAGTCAAATCTGTGTAGTCAAATCTTTGTAGTCAAACTGATCATGACTTATGGTCAATGGTCAATACGGCATGATCAGGCCTGCTTTTTTTATTTTTATAACAGTTCAATTAAGCCTTCACGGTGTACTGCGCGCCTTTTCCGTATTTTCCAGAAGTTTCACCACGAAAAGATTGCAAGGTATGCACATTGTTTTACTGTGTGTTCAGTTTAGCTTTCGTGCACGCCTATTTCAGTATTTTCCTGAAAAGGTGGCAGGATTTTTACTTCGTTGCTAGTACAGGAAGATTCACTTCAACAGTAGTATGGCCATGAGGACATGATGGTAAGTTTAACACAGGATACAAGTAAAAGATCACATACATAATTGGTGATACTAAATATGAGAAAATACTTCTTGGCTGACAATTTTTCTTCTTTCAAGTTTCCTGTCTTTACTGACACTCTCCCTCTCTAATGGGAGGGGGTTTGGGGCGCTCATAGTTTGGGAACTACTGTTCTATGTTATTCAACACTTCCTTACTTTCAGTTAATTTCTGTCTCCGACTGTAAGAGAGAATTATGGGACTCGGTACAGTGTTACATACTTTAAAAATATTTAGTCGTTTCGTTGGTATCAACGAAACGACTAAATGGCTCGTCGTTTCTGGCAAGATTCTATAACTACTGTCAACTGGAGGGTCTTATGTTGTTTCCTGTGTTAGAGAAAAGTGACAAACTATCGGCAAATATGAAAAACTGAAATATAAAATGTCTAAATATTCTATACTAGATTTTGTTCCAGCATGTTCTGTTATGTCCTGTGTAGTTCCCGGGGGAGTGAGAGAAAGACTTGGGTTACTGCGACATATCGTACACGACGACTAAAACAATGTTAGACATAAGGCTGGCAACCTGATCATGTGACACACATTCCTATAGAAATCATCACTGCTAGATCACGTGACTGCTTGGTGCTGGTTTATTGCATGGGAACCAGCTGATGTGTTGGTCCCATGCTTCAGAAGGCGCGAAAAGAAAAATGAATGAATGAAGTTATGAATGAATGAAGTTATGAATGAATGAAGCTATGAATGAATGAAGTTATGAATTAATGAAGTTATGAATGAATGAAGCTATGAATGAATGAAGTTATGAATGAATGAAGTTATGAATGAATGAAGTTATGAATGAATGAAGTTATGAATGAATGAAGTTATGAATGAATGAAGTTACGAATGAATGAAGTTAAGAATGAATGAAGTTATGAATGAATGAAGTTAAGAATGAATGAAGTTATGAATGAATGAAGTTATGAATGAATGAAGTTATGAATGAATGAAGCTATGAATGAATGAAGTTATGAATGAATGAAGTTAGCTGTATAAATTCATCACGTTTACGACACTATTCATGTTTGCGTTAATTGTGTATGGCTGTGAATGGTCAATATAAGTTCACAAAAAGGTGGCAGGGTTTATTCTGGACACAAATGGTGGGAAAACGTTATATATAAGCAATGTATAGTCATCAATATTTTTATATATCTTTTCTTCTCGTAACTTTATAATGGTATGTCTGTTGCTGCTACTTCATCTTTATGTCTTTCTTTATTCTATCTTGTTTACCGACGATAATTCTAGTTGCTGTTCATTAAGTAGTTAAAAGTTCAACCCAAACTTAAAACTTTTGATGCCTTAGTGACGTAATTACTTTTTGCCCACAAAGTGGAAGATTATTACTGAAATTAATTTTGGTCAGATATAAAATTGTGTTTGAGGAGGTAATAAAATGTAATTACACTGACAAATGTAATTAAATCTGGCTATCAAAAGGTGATAAAGTTGTTTCATCCTAAACCTCAACACGACACTTTTAGCATGACAGTTTTCGTTTTTATTTGGGTTGTGTTGCTTTTTTAATACTCTCCACCTCCCTGTGGAGCACCGGCCTTCATAAAACATACCCCAAGCCTCCCTGTCCTGTTCCATCCTTTCAACATCTTGTCCTGTCTTCTTTCCCCTCGTCTCGTCTGTGTTTTAATTGTCTCCAGCCACTTGTTGTTGGTCTCTACCTTTATTTCTCTTAATCTGGGTGTTCCAGAACAAGGACTTGCGTATAAGGCAATTAGCAGGTGTTCTCAAAGCGTGTCCTGTACAGCGACAACGTCGTCTGCTCAGATCTTGTCCCATTGGTGGTAGTCTGATGAGGTAACTGGGGATAAAATAAGATAAAACAGACACGGAAAGACCTCAGACACAGAAGAGCTTGGCATGCATTTCTTGGCGGTCTGTGCTTCTTATGGAACCGAATGGTGATGATGATGATGATGATGATGATGATGATGATGATGATGATGATGATGATGATGATGATGATGATGATGATGATGATGATGATGATGATGATGATGATGATGATGATGATGATGATGATGATGATGATGATGATGATGATGATGAGTAAATTAGGCCAAGAATTATAACGAGTCTTGGACTTTGACAATTTCATTGAGTTGTTTGAATCCAGTCATGAATGCAAGACAATAATTTGAAGTGGTTGTCTAGCTACACTGATTTGTTGTTTCATTACGGTAAGTTCGCCACTTTCTTGATTACAGGCTGCTAAACTCTCATTAACGGATTCACGTCTGCAAGTCTGTATTTGTTATGATATCTGACAATCTGACGCAGACGATGCCACATCCAATTTTTATTATTACCAGCGATTTGGAGCTGAGCTTGGCCCTGGAGCCCGGAGCAGTGGAGCAGTAGGTTTTTGTCTGGAGCTTGAGCGGAGCCGGAGTACAGAACATTGTGACTGTTTCACTGCTCCAGTTTCTTTTTCAATTTTCAGTTCAAAATCAATTATATAAGAATAAACGTATATCTGTTAAATAAAATATTTTTTATTCCAAATCCGATTTTTAAAAAAAAAGGCTTTTCTCATACATTTACAGGGTTAGTTTAAGGATACAATTGTCAATGAAAGAGACAAAACTGCTTACCTGTATGATGACAGACTATACTAAAAATAGAAACACATTTGTAAGATATTGAAGAGAAAGCATGACAACAAAAGAAATCATCAACAATCAAGTATGTCGTTTGTCAAAGTTCACATCCTTCAAAAACAGTAGGCTATTCTCAAACTTTCGCCTTCAGGTGATGGCATCTATAGGTAGACTAAAAGTTCAGCCTGTTTCTGAGATCATTCACAGCTACCTACACCAGACTCTAGGTGCTTGTGAAGTCGTCTCTCCAGCATACCAACAGACCAAGCTAGTGTAGAGCGGCTTTTGTTCGGCTTTAAAGTTATTGGTCAATTATCTGCAACAGAAATATGAAGGACGATTTGAATGCAGCAATAATTTTTATTTTTGTTATTTACAGAATAAATTATGAACATGAGAATAATTGAATGACTCTAGCGATATTGAACGAACGAACGAACGAACGAACTTTATTTTCGAAGGGTAAAGAATTGGGCGCGCAGGCCCGTCTAACATTCTGCCCTTCCACTCTCATTAATCTTGCATACTATATCCTTTCATTCCCACATGATGCTTTAAGCATTAATTTAAAGGCATGCAACATTATAAAATTACCATAACAGCATTCATTTACAGTATGCAAGCATAATAATAATAAAAAATGAGTAGGGTTTTTTTTTTGTTGAAACAAACAAGCTAGTAAATGGGGGAAAAAAGTAATAATAAAATAAAATAAAAAAAACAATAAATAAAAATAAATAAATTCTGTATACCGACACTCACTCATGTCTACAATTAATCTGTATTTTTGGTATGCGGGTACATTCTCACGACTCACATTTCTAAAGTACAGTATTATGTGGGTACATTCACACATACATTACATTATATAATAATATTTTAAAGTGAATATAATAATGATATTACATGGATATAAAACAAATTATTCACACACAAAAAAAGTGTTTGAGCATTGTAGAATAAATAACGTCTTTTCTTCATAGTTATATTGTGAATTTTTCTTGTTTACTTACAATAATAAAAAAAATAAAAAATGACACGAGCCAGTGGCAGTAATGGTTCCTGTGTAGATGTGATGTCCGCTACCACACAATGTACCTCGAGTAGTTAGTTCCCTTGTCTCTCAAGTGAGACTAAGAGAGAATAGAGTTACTGCCCCTTCAGGCATGTCGTACAAGATGACTAATATAAGATTATGCCCTGGGCTACCAACTTCATCTTTGAAAACATATTGACACATAAACCACAACTCCCACAGACTGTGACTGTTTAATACAAGTTTCCTCCAAGGGAACCAGCTGCCATGGTGGATCTATGCTTCATAAGGACCACAAAGGAACATGATAATGATAACTCAGCTTTCTGATTTCTCTAGTTCCTTGTCACCAGTTCCACGTTGATCATCTTGTCACCAGTTCCACGTTGATCATCTTGTCACCAGTTCCACGTTGATCATCTTGTCACCAGTTCCACGTTGATCATCTTGTCACCAGTTCCGCGTTGATCATCTTGTCACCAGTTCCACGTTGATCATCTTGTCCCCAGTTCCACGTTGATCACCTTGTCACCAGTTCCACGTTGATCACCTTGTCACCAGTTCCACGTTGATCACCTTGTCACCAGTTCCACGTTGATCATCTTGTCACCAGTTCCACGTTGATCATCTTGTCACCAGTTCCGCGTTAATCATCTTGTCACCAGTTCCGCGTTGATCATCTTGTCACCAGTTCCGCGTTGATCATCTTGTCACCAGTTCCGCGTTGATCATCTTGTCACCAGTTCCGCGTTGATCATCTTGTCACCAGTTCCGCGTTGATCATCTTGTCACCAGTTCCGCGTTGCTCATCTTGTCACCAGTTCCACGTTGATCATCTTGTCACCAGTTCCACGTTGATCATCTTGTCCCCAGTTCCACGTTGATCACCTTGTCACCAGTTCCACGTTGATCACCTTGTCACCAGTTCCACGTTGATCATCGTGTCACCAGTTCCGCGTTGATCATCTTGTCACCAGTTCCGCGTTGATCATCTTGTCACCAGTTCCGCGTTGATCATCTTGTCACCAGTTCCGCGTTGATCATCTTGTCACCAGTTCCGCGTTGATCATCTTGTCACCAGTTCCGCGTTGATCATCTTGTCACCAGTTCCGCGTTGATCATCTTGTCAGCAGTTCCACGTTGATCATCTTGTCAGCAGTTCCTCGTTGATCATCTTATCAGCAGTTCCACGTTGATCATCTTGTCACCAGTTCCGCGTTGATCATCTTGTCACCAGTTCCGCGTTGATCATCTTGTCACCAGTTCCGCGTTGATCATCTTGTCACCAGTTCCACGTTGATCATCTTGTCACCAGTTCCACGTTGATCATCTTGTCACCAGTTCCACGTTGATCATCTTGTCACCAGTTCCACGTTGATCATCTTGTCACCAGTTCCACGTTGATGATCTTGTCAAGCCATTTTAATTCTTGTGTCATGCGCGAGCACTTATATGAAAGTCTGGCACTTCTTGGTTTAGAAATAATACATGTCTTATTAGGTGCTAAATAACACTGCTGACAGAAGGTTGTAGACAAACGTGATCGCCCACGCCAGTCGGTATGATGTTTGAAAAAGATAGCGGAAGGCGAATTTCGCTATCGTTATTTCATTATCGTTATTTCATTATCGTTATTTCATTATCGTTATTTCATTATCGTCACTTTACAAGGCTGACAAATAAAGCTGTACTTCTAATGAACAGACAACCCACAGGTAACAACACGGATCATCAAATGTCAAATAAGCCATGACTTTTTAGAACTGCAGACCAAAGGACAGAAGTATTATGGCCACTTTCATGTCTGATTTTAGCAGACGATCTCTTAGACAAGTATTTGTGTAACTAATATAATTAAAGTTACTGATCCTCAAAGAAGACGACGAATCCCACAATATTAAAAAGATAACCGCATTTTTTTCTCTAAATAAAATAGAGAGGCTGATTGATTTTTTTTAAATAATTATTTTTAAACAAAATAAGGGTTGCAGACGAAAGATCAGTTTAGTGACCTCTTTTTTATTTTAAATTTAATTAAATTTTTTATTAACAAATAACTCTCTCTTCCAAACCTCTACACCTCACGGTAGAACGGGAACGACTAAGTAAGTGAGTATTAACAAATAACAGTGTTTACTGTGTTTGTTATACTAAAAGTTGTACTGACGTATTAACGTTTAGCAAACACAGTAAACACTGTTACAGTATTTGTTAATAAAAAATTTAATTAAATTTAAAATAAAAAAGCGGTCAGTAAACTGATCTTTCATCTGCAACCCCCCTTTTTTTTAAAAAATAATTTTAAAAAAATTAATCAGCCTCTTTATTTTGCTATACTAAAAGTTATACTGACGTATTAACGTTTGGGAGCCGCGGTAGCATAGTGTAGTGCACTGGCTTCCTAGCTTAGTGGTCTATGGTTCGATCCCCAGATGAGGTGGGATTTTTTAAGGCCGCAAACGGCTCCTGGGTCGACCCAGCCCCAATTGGGTACCAGAGCAACTCTGGGAAGGTTAAGGCGGCCGGCGTGATGCTGACCACATCACCCCTAGTGTGCCGATGGTCAAGTAAATATGGGCCTAACACCATATTCCCAATATGCCTCAATGGGCGTGTAACGGGATCCTTTTCCTTTACCCTCCTATTAACGTTTAAAATCAAACAGTGCATTCGGGATATTAACTGTTAGTAAATGTTAGTTGCCAGGATGGATTTCCAGTATTTGAAAATACTAAGTACTGTACAGTTGACATTCAAAAATCCGGCAACCTCCGGACCTGAGGAGTGCCGGATTGTTGAAAATGCCGGATTTTTTATGGTTATATATGCTTTATATATTTAACAGAAAATTACTACCTGTACAGTCCTTTAAAGACAGAAAATTAAAAACTAAATGAAAAGCAACGCACGATGTTTACGTTTTACGCCACTTCTTTTATTTGCTGAATCCATAAAGGGGTTTTACAGCAGCAAATAAATGATAAAATGAGAAGGAATGAGCAGGAATGCCTGTTAACACGTGCAAGCAAGACCCAATAGCTGCATCAAAACATAAACGGCTCCAGAAAACAGTGGCGCGCCAACGCGGTAAATTAAAAAATGCGCTCCGAAATCCACGCCGGAAATCTGAAGGAACCGGATTATCGATGGCCGGATTTTTGAATGTCAACTGTATATGTCCCAGATTTACTTGACACCGTAGTTTTAAACGTTTGTTTTAGAAAATCACTCAGTTTGACTAGTTGTGACTAGTTGTGACTAGTTCTGCATTTTCGGCATTAGAGGCGTGATAAAAACTTGTGAAGATAGTTATTTTGTGAGACGTTTACGTCTTCTAATAGAGATAACATAAACATTGAAATGATAGAAGCTCTGGAGAGCTTTGGTATAGATACAATCACAGAAATATGCAATGATATATACAATACAGGATATTTACCACACGACATGAAGACATCAGTTTTTATAACATTGCCCAAAAAACCAAATGCAACAGAATGTTCAGACTTCAGAACAATCAGCCTGATGAGTCATGCAATTAAGATACTGCTCAAAATCATACAGGAAAGAATAAAAAGTAAAGTAGACAGCGAAATCCAAGAAGAACAGTTTGGTTTTAGACGGAACAGTGGAACAAGAGAGGCAATATTTTGCCTAAGAAGATTAGCAGAAAAATATACAGAGGTCCAAAAAAGTATGTATATGTGCTTCATTGACTATAAGAAGGCTTTTGACAGAATCCATCATGAGAAAATAATTGAATGCCTCAAAGACATAGGTATTGATGGAAAAGATATAAGAATACTCAGTAACCTTTATTGGGAGCAAACTGCCACAGTAAGATCGGGAAGGAATTATTCACCATACATAGAAATAAAAAGAGGTGTCAGACAAGGTTGTGTGCTGTCCCCCTGCCTATTTAATTTATACACCGAAAAAATTTTCAAACAGATACAGGAAATACCAGGACTGAACATCAGTGGAAGATCAATAAACAACCTTAGATATGCAGATGATACCGTGTTGTTAGCTGAAAGCGAACAGGAGTTACAAGAACTAGTGAAGCAAGTGAACAGTATAAGTCATGAATATGGACTCGACATTAATATTGAGAAAACTAAAACTATGATAATTAGCAAAACAGATGATAAACCCACATTAAAGATAAGCGTAAATGGGAAAATCCTGGAACAAGTCAAGAGCTACGTATATCTTGGTCATATAATAACAGAAGATGGCAGATGTGAAACAGAAATCAAGAAGAGAATAGGAATGGCCAAAGCTACATTCAACAACATGAAACATATACTGACATCCAAACAGTTATCTCATAAATTAAAACTGAGAATCATAAAGTGTTATATATATTCTGCATTTCTGTATGGTGCAGAAACATGGACGATGAATAAGCACTTGGAAGAAAGAATTGAGGCTCTTGAAATGTGGATATATAGAAGAATGGGGCGTATCTCATGGAAAGAGATGAAAACAAATAAGGAGGTCCTAGAAAATCTAGGTATGAAAAGAGAACTAATGAGAGAGGTCAAAGTTCGGCAGCTAAAATACTTTGGCCACATAAAAAGGCATAACACCTTGCAGAAGACCATAACAGAAGGGAGAGTTGAAGGTAAACGTGCAAGGGGAAGACAGCGCTATAAGTGGGAAGATAACATCAAGAGATGGACGGGAAAGAGTCTATCAGAGTGTACCACCAAGACAAGAGACAGAAGACGTTGGAGATCCATTACAGCCAACCTCCGTTGTGGAGATGGCAACTGATGATGATGAATAGACAAGAGATACACGGCATTGTAACGAGAGCCACACATGGTAACAACAACCAGATATTATAACAATAACCAAAATTGATGAAAAGAAAGATGTAAGGGGACAGAGAGAACATACTGTACAGTCTAACGCCATGACAGGAGAGCCAGTCCATAAAATAATTGATTGAGAGCTCTAGACACCCTGCTGATGTAAGGATAGTCGTGATCGACGATTTGAACAGCGCAGGCTATTGATTATGAGTGGTGTTATGATATTTTCCAACACGAGGAGTGGTGTTCTGACATATGCCAGTAACCTAAGTGTTACCTCACACAACACGATGGATGGTGTTCTGACATATGCCAGTAACCTAAGTGTTATCTCACACAACATGATGGATGGTGTTTTGACATATGCCAGTAACCTAAGTGTTATCTCACACAACACGATGAGTGGTATTCTCTCATCTGCAAATAATCTAAATGTTATCTCACACGATACTATTTGTAACTGCATGCAACGATTTTTTTTTAATTTGCACGTTTTCACACGCATTGTGACTGTCCCCGTTCGCGCTAATGATAGAACTTAAATAAAGAATGAAACGAACCAATGATGGAGCGAACTATATTTTGACAGAGTTGAGAATTTGACACGTAGGCCCGTCTAACATCCAGCCCTTTGTCTGTATCCTGATACTCACGGATGAGGTGCAAAAAAAAATAATAATAAAGAACCCCAGATACAAATGTCAATGCATGAAGGCATTTCTGGAGTCATCTTTACATGACCACCAGCTATGAACAGTGCTGCAATATACATACAACCTCTGTCTGTGAAGCTGATTACACCCTCATTGACTGTTGAAATCATCCACACACTTCCAAGGATTCCCCCTGTGGTGAAACGTGTTGAGAACCCAGCATTACACACTAAGCTTGGAGAAGTCACTTTGAGCCCCAGGCGTAATCCTTTGGTTTTGACTTGGTTGACTGCATGCAGAAGGATCTCACTATGGACCCAGTGATAGGCAGGGGAAGCTGAGAAGTGGCTCTGTTCAGGACGTGACAATTCCTTGGGAGAGCCCAGAACGAAAGTACGGTATTCTAGCTCTGCATAGTTAGAGAGCACCCTTGGATGGCGAGGAATGCACAGAATGCCACACACTTCTTACTCCTAGCTTGGGACCAGATGTGACGATCCTTTAAATGCAATGCAAGCTGGAGAAACTGGAGCTCATTACTTTAACTCAACGTGTTTCGGAATGGCAGTAAAGCCACAGGAAAAGCCTAGATTTACAGTGTAGATAATACCAAGGAGTCTTCAACTTGGTATTGACTGCTAAAGAGCGAGAAGCTCAGCCGCCTTAGTTAAACAACAACAACAACAACAATAGAAATCTCAACACTGAAGGAGCCAGACATAAAGCAAGTGTCTTATAGACGTCAAAAATAAATATGAAGGCGTACTGTCAGAACGATACAGAAGTGAATACCAAGATGAGAAAGTAAGCTCAAAATGGGAGGAACTGTTTTAGAATACGCATACAATCAGTGATTACATATTTACCGTTAAGAAATGGAGTTCAAGAAAAATATTAAGTGTTGATGTCGGAAGAATGACTTAAAGCAAGAGAGAACAGCACGCTACGGAAAGTAGATCGATAGACAAAGAAATGTTGAAGGCAATCAAGTAAGTGGAAGACAGCCCTATAAGTGAGAAGATAACATCAAGACAAGAGACAGGACAGAGTCTGTCAGAGTGAACCATCAAGACAAGAGACAGGAAAGAGTCTGTCAGAGTGTACCATCAAGACAAGAGATAGGAAAGAGTCTGTCAGAGTGTACCATCAAGACAAGAGACAGGAAAGAGTCTGTCAGAGTGTACCATCAAGACAAGAGATATGAAAGAGTCTGTCAGAGTGTACCATCAAGACAAGAGACAGGAAAGAGTCTGTCAGAGTGTACCATCAAGACAAGAGACAGGAAAGAGTTTATCAGAGTGTACCATCAAGACAAGAGACAGGAAAGAGTCTGTCAGAGTGTACCATCAAGACAAGAGACAGGAAAGAGTTTATCAGAGTGTACCATCAAGACAAGAGACAGGAAAGAGTCTGTCAGAGTGTACCATCAAGGCAAGAGACAGGAAAGAGTCTGTCAGAGTGTACCATCAAGGCAAGAGACAGGAAAGAGTCTGTCAGAGTGTACCATCAAGACAAGAGATAGGAAAGAGTCTGTCAGAGTGTACCATCAAGGCAAGAGACAGGAAAGAGTCTGTCAGAGTGTACCATCAAGACAAGAGATAGGAAAGAGTGTGTCAGAGTGTACCATCAAGACAAGAGACAGGAAAGAGTCTGTCAGAGTGTACCATCAAGACAAGAGACAGGACAGAGTCTGTCAGAGTGTACCATCAAGACAAGAGACAGGAAAGAGTCTGTCAGAGTGTACCATCAAGACAAGAGACAGGAAAGAGTGTGTCAGAGTGTACCATCAAGACAAGAGACAGGAAAGAGTCTGTCAGGGTGTACCATCAAGACAAGAGACAGGACAGAGTCTGTCAGAGTGTACCATCAAGACAAGAGACAGGAAAGAGTCTGTCAGAGTGTACCATTAAGACAAGAGACAGAAGATGTTGGAGATCCATTGTTGCCGACCTTCCATGTGGACAAAGCAGCTGATAATCATAAATAATCTTGTGTTTGAAAGTATACATTTTTTTTTAAGGGGTGGGGGGTGAAGGAACCATAAGATATGCCTGAAGGAAAGACATATACAAGCAAACTCCATCGACATGAGCCAGTTATTCTTGCAAAATCTTCATAACTCATTTTACTGCCACTTTCCTTCTCTCTCACCAGATCAAACAAGGACAACGAACTTTTGGCTTCAGGTTTACCATAGACTAAGAAGTGTGTCACGTCTGCTATAGCTCAGACATTGTTATAGAAGTTATGACGAAATTTGGCACATACAACCTGCCGCACGTGCTGTAACAGATGGAGACGTTACGGAACAGTTCCTACGATGATCAGGTGAGTATTTTCTGGTCAACTCTAACTTTATCATCTGAAGTGATGCGTCTTTATTTCATCTCATTGGTTCCTACTCTCAGGTAAGTACATATTTTTTAGCCAGATAAAACTAACAAACGAACGGATGAACTTTGTTTTAAAATAAAATAGTTGAGACGTGGGTACACACGCCCGTCTGACATCCTGCCTTCTGTCTTAGCTTGCATTCTATATCCTCATGAGGTGAACATGTAAGCAAGTAATTTATGCAATTTTAACATACATCAGCAATACTAAAAGATACAAACACACCCTCGCATACATCAGCACATTCTTTTAAAAAAATTACTGTCTTACATACTTCTACTGGAGAAATACATCTCAGGGCGTTTACAAAATATATTAAAAAGTATATCATACACATCTTCACATTTTCAACAAACAGTAGAGCGACTATTACATTCTTACATACATGTTCTCATGTAATGGTAGTACACACAGACAATGAGAATTATTCACATATGAAAACAATTTTTGGGTGGAACAAGGGAAAGAGGAAAATAAAATGTGACATAGATGACATGAGCACCAGGCAAAAGCTGGTGCATTGTTGTTAGATAATATGTGTTGATTTTGGTATTTGAAAAGTGCATTGTTGTTAGATAATATGTGTTGATTAGGTATTTGAAAAGTGCATTGTTTGTTAGATAATATGTGGTGATTAGGTATTTGAAAAGTGCTTGTATTGTTGTTAGATAAATATGTGTTCATTAGGTATTTGAAAAATGTGTGCATTGTTGTTAGATAATATGTGTTGATTAGGTAATTGTGAAAAGTGCATTGTTGTTAGATAATAATGTGTTCATTAGGTATTTTTGAAAAGCGCATTGTTGATAGATAATGTTGTATGTGTTGATTAGGTATTTCTCTAGAAAAGTGCATTGTTGTTAGATAATATGTGTTGATTAGGTATTTGAAAAGTGCATTGTTGTTAGATAATATGTGTTGATTAGGTATTTGAAAAGTGCATTTTTGTTAGATAATAATGTGTTGATTAGGTATTTGAAAAGTGCATTGTTGTTAGATAATATGTGTTGATTAGGTATTTGAAAAGTGCATTGTTGTTCTAGAAATATGTGTTATTTGGTATTTCTCTAGAAAAGCGCATTGTTGTTAGATAATATGTGTTCATTAGAATATAATTGAAAAGTTTGCATTGTTGTTAGATAATATGTGTTGATTAGGTTTTTGAAAAGTGCATTGTTGTTAGATAATTTGTGTTCCGTTCTCTAGAATATTTGAAAAGTGTGATTGTTGTTAGTAATATGTTTCATCTTAGGTATTGTGAAATAGTTTGCATTGTATGTTAGATAATATAATGTGTGATTAGTTGTTTGTAAAAGTGCATTGTTGTTAAATAATATGATGTTATTGTATGTGTTTAGAAAAGTGTGATAGTTTGTTTGCTTGTAATATGTTCTTAGATTATAATGTGTGATAGTTTGCATTGTATCCGTTCTAGAAATATAATGTTGATTAGGTATTTTGCTTGAAAAGTTGCATTGTTGTTTAGATAATATGTTGTATCATTAGGTATTTGAAAAGTGCATTGTTGTTAGAATATAATGTGTGATATTTGGTATTTCTCTAAATATGCATTGTTGTTAGATAATATGTGTTCATTAGGTATTTGAAAAGCGCATTGTTGTTAGATAATACTTGTATATGTTGATTAGGTATTTGAAAAGTGCATTGTTGTTAGATAATATGTGTTCATTAGGTATTTGAAAAGTGCATTTTTGTTAGATAATATGTGTTGATTAGGTATTTGAAAAGTGCATTGTTGTTAGATAATATGTGTTGATTAGGTATTTGAAAAGTGCATTGTTGTTAGATAATATGTGTTCATTAGGTATTTGAAAAGTGCATTGTTGGAGGAGTATTGAGAACCCATACTCTTTAGGAGGTGTAGAAAGCTGTTCCACAAGTAAGCGCTGGAGTAAGTTGTGCTCTTTTTGAACCGGTTGATTCTAGGTTAAGGCAGACCTAACTGGTGTAATTTTAGTCTCTCTCTCTTCTTCTAGCTGGACACAACTGTAATAGATACGAGGGGCAATTGTTTGAAAGAATACGGGTAGCAAGTCTACACAGGTTAAGAACCATACTAATCTATCAGCTCCACGTCAGTGGCGTAACTAAATACCTAGATCAATCAATACCCTTTAGCTCCCCAAGGAGCTTGGGCCTTCAACAAACACATGCCACGTCTTCCTGTCCTGTGCCATCCGCTCAAGTTCTTTCCATGTTTTCCTCATCATTTTCACTTCTGTATCCAGTTCTCTTCTCCATGTGTTTTTTGGTCTACCTCTGCCTCTCTTTCCCTGTGGATTCCAGAACAAGGACTGCCTTGTAATGCTATCAACAGGTTTCCTTAATGTGTGTCCTATCCATCGCCAGCGTCTTCTTCTCAACTCTTGTTCCACTGGCACTTGTCTGGTTCTTGTCATCAATTCCACATTTGTGACTTTGTCATACCATTTCAGTCCTTCTGTTCTACGCAAGCACCCGTTTATAAAAGTCTGTAACTTTGTAGTTGTTGGTTTTGTTGTTCTCCATGTCTCAGAGCCATACAATAGGACTGGCTTCACATTTGAGTTGAAGATTCTTATTTTCGTGTTGGACTTGATTTCTCTTGACCTCCATATGTTTACCAATGCAATGAAAGCGTCTCTTGTTTTTTGTATTCTTATACTTACTTACTTAGTCGTTCCCCTTTTACCGTGAGGTGTAGAGATTTGGAAGAGAGAGCGCCAGACTATCCTATCGGCTGTCTTCCTCCTGGCCTGGTTCCATTCTAGTCCTCGGTCCTTCAAAGATTGTCTAATGTTGTCCTCCCATCGGACTCTGGGTCGTCCTGGGGGTCTGGATCCTTGGCTCTTTGTTTCCCATGCTTGTCGTGGTAGCCGGTCTTCTCCCATTCTGCAGACATGGCCAAACCATCTTAGTTGGGACTGTTCTACTTGGGTCTGCAGGGGGTGGGATTTAAGGCCTTGACGTATCGTCTGGTTGCGTACCATGTCTCTTCTTGTTACTTCAACCACCTTCCTCAGATACCTCATTTCTGAGGTTTGGATCTGGCTTTTGTGGGTTGTAGTCATTGCCCATGACTCGCATCCATATGTCAAGACTGGGACATAGTGGAGCGGTATACAGCCATCTTCGTTTTCTTACCAACCTCTCTCTTGCTGAGGAATCCTCGATTTATGGCCTGAAAAAGTCTCCCAGCTGCTGCTTTTCGAGTGGCCAACTCTTCTTTGACGCCTCCCTTTCGGTCAATAATAGCTCCGAGGTATTTAAAGTGGTCTACCTGCTCCAGGACCTGTTCTCCCAGCTTAATCTGATGTCTTCTTTCTTCTCGTGATATCACCATGGATTTTGTTTTAGAGCTGCTTATGACCATCCCTCTCTTCTCCAGCTCTTCCTTCCAGACTTGCAGGTTGAATTGGAGATGTGCCTCTGATTTAGCAATCAGGGCAACATCATCAGCAAATGCCAGCTCCGAAATACAGACCTGTCTCATCTTCCAGTACCCCACTGCATACTTTCTTGTTCTCTCCTTACATGCCTTAATGACATCGTCCATGTATTCTTATTTTGATATCATTGTTTGTCCCTCCAACTTTGTCTATATTACTACCAAGATATGCGGCACGATTCTACATCCATTAGTGGTGTTTCTTCAAGTTCAATCTGGTTATCATTTCTTGCATTTATTCTCATAATCTTTGTCTTTTCCCTGTGTATTTTCAGGCCCACTTGTTGTGACCTCTCATCGAGAATTTTCATTTTCTCTTGCATCTGATTATGTTTATGGGACAGAAGAGCCAAGTCATCTGCAAAATCCAGATCATCAAGCTGTTTAGTCAGATTCCGCTGAATTCTATTTCTGTTGTGGGATGTCGATATTTTCATAACCCAATCTATTGCCAGTAAGAAAAGAAATGGATATAAGAGGCATCCCTGTCTCACTCCCGTTCTTATCATAAACAGTTCTGTAAGTTGTCCTTCATGAAGAACTCTGCATGTCATGTTTTCATAGGTCTTCCTTATTAAGTTAATGATCTTCATGGGAACTCTATAATGCCTCATCACTTTCCAAAGTGATTCTCTGTCTACACTGTCAAATGCCTTTTCATAGTCCACGAATCCGATGTAAAGCGGTGAATTCCATTCCAGACTTTGTTCAACTATTATTCTCAATGTGGCTGTCTGGTCTGTACAGGATCTGTTTTGTCGAAAACCTGCTTGTTCATCTCTCAATTGCTTGTCTATGGACTCTTTTAATCTCTCAAGGATGATTCTGTTTAATACTTTTCCTGTCACTGATAGTAACATTGTTCCTCTATAATTTGTGCACTCTTGTAAATGTGGCCTTATGACCTACCACCATAGCATTTATTCGTGCTAGAGTCCAAATAATAGAATATATCATTCACTGTTATAGAAAACCAGTAAACAAGATTTTAAAAAAAGAAAAGAAACAAATATATTTAAAAAAACCCAACACACACTGAGTGCAGGGTGAAGTGGGGGTGAAATTTAACTATGTCAGCTTTGACATAAACCACGCTACGAATTGGCGGGAGTTACGATGGAGATTAGTGACGTAGATGGGAACAGCCTTGCTCCCTGTAAGATAACATGAAAGAATGACCAGTAAATAAATGAATGGAGAAAAACATTAACCAATGAAAAGTAGCCAGCAAGCACGCACTACGAAGCCGGCTAAAAAATAATATTCAGAGAAGAGTTGGAAGAAGTCAAGCAGTGCATGAAGACGCGTTTGTGACCGTCTCGCTCCCACGTTGAGATATTCAACAAAATAGATTATAAGTTCACAATCTTCGACTATGCTGCAGTCGCAGGAAGAGATGTCCTTGGTTGTGTAAATTATACACATGCAGATGTTGTTTAGTGGTACACCCACGTAAGTAAAGAACAATCGCAAAATATTGTTTTTATTTCAGCTCGGTTGCTCGTAATGAGACATTGAAATAAATGAAGAGGTTAAAGAAGGACACTTAGAAATAAATGAAGTGGATAGAGGAGGAAATAAACACAGTAAGGAAACCTTCTAACGAAGTACCCAACCACGAGATTTTTATTAGCAAGAGCTTGGAAAAATATGATGTTGAAGAAGAATGTTATAAGCCTCCCTGGATAGAGGTGAGGGATGGAAGATACATAGTACATGATGAGAAAAATAAACAAGGATGTATTGATGTAAATATGAACTGTAAATGAATTATTGCCTGTTGATATTCAACCAGTTCGGTTTAAATAAAAATTCTTTGTTAATGAACAAAGCTGTTGAGGAATTGCTTGTCAGTTGGTTCCATTTAGATGTACTGTTCAAAGTTCACACATCTCCACCACTATTCTCTCCAACTCGTAGCATTCATAAGAGGAAAGAACAGGCCTGGTCACTTTTCAACATAACCCAAGAAATAATAAACTCTGGCGGGCTTTAAGCCAGTAAAGATCAAACTTGGAGTAACTACAAAGATCAGAAATTGGAGTAGGCAATATCAATAAGAGTAAAAGGGATAACACAAAAATAAAAATTGAATACGGAACACTGCCACAAATAAGTAGAGAATAATGACGTATACAAATATATAAATTAAAAAATAATATGGTATGAAATCAGTTTTACAAGTAAATGGTACACATGAGACAAGGGACGTTTCGGGTTTTACCCTTCGTCAGCCACAGTTACGAACAGGTGACAAGGACAAGAACTACATATAAGTACTACAAAAATCTATGATGATGAGGAAAACGTCAAATGAGCGATACAAGCAGATGAAACCACGGTGATGAGCGAAACGATAACAGTAATAATGCAAGAAAATCGTGAAACCAGAAAGACATGTCGATACAAGAAAGTAAATAATCAACGAAACGAAGACAGAAATGAACAACACTATTAAAATGAGTAAAAAAATCACTTAGCTGGATCCAAGAAAGAAACATTCAAAATGGCTGAAAAAATAAGTTGTTGTTGTTTTGATGAGTTGATGGGTGGAGAGCGGGCACTTAATAGCTGACCATTATTGCCTCTTCTCGTTCCATCTTGGTCTACCCTGTTCATCCTGAAAGTTGGTTATAATTGGGGTATTTAGTGTCATTTTATTTACTAATTTTGTATTCAATTTAAATAACTATTGTCTTTTGCAGTTGCTGATTTTTATTTATATTAGTATTTTTCCATTTTATTTTCTCTTTTGTATTGTTTATAGATAACTATTGTCCTTTACACTTGGTTTTAATTTGTATTAGTATATGTTATTTTTGAGTTGTTGCCCTTTTTTTATATACCTCGTTGTCTTTCCTTGTCCTAAGAATAGTTAGTTTTTTGTTAATGCTTTGTTAGTTCTTGTTGCTTAATTTCTATTTAGTTGGATGTTTTTCCTGAAGTACTAACCTTGTATGTTTTTCTTTGTTTTATGTATATATCTTTTAAGTATTGATTGGGCATCTCTTGGGGCATCTATACTTAAAACCTTATCACCTGTTAAGTCTATATTGTGATTTCTATAGTAAGTTTTTAATTCAAGCCTTTGTTGTTCATACTTTTTACAGTGAATCAGGTAGTGGTCTATGTCATTCTCTTCCTGACATTCTTGGCAGTGTGGTTCTTCTACCATAAAGTATGCTGCACCGAGAAGGAGACGCCACAGTTTTTTTATCGATGGATCTTTAATTCTTCTCTGACCTGGCACGTCCTCTTTGGTTTTTTCATCAGTTTGAACGCGTGTCTGCCTTTTCTACTTTTCTTCCATGTTGTCTTCCTTTCCTCGTTTATAGTTATCTTCACTTGGCTCTTGATCTCTGACCTTCCCAGTCCTGTTCTTATATTGTTTTTACTTGTTCTTCCATTCTTGGCGTTCTGATCTGCCATCTCGTTACCAGCAATACCTATATGTGCTGGAACCCACACTAGCCTCACACTACATCCTCTGTTCCCTAGTGATGTATTAATTGCTAGAATTTCTTCCTTTATGTCTGGCCGGCTACATTTACCTGGTTGTTCTAGTGCTTGAAGTGATGATAGTGAGTCTGTAAATATCGTAACAGCTTCTGGTGGGTTATCTTCGATTATTTCTAAACTTTTAAGAATTGCTATCATCCTGCGGTAAAAATCGAAGCCCCTTCAGTTACACCGTAGCTCTTTTTTATTCCCCATTGTGGTATTACAACTCCGGCACCTAGTTATTGTGACGTACGTCTAAGTATGACAAATGAATTTCCCTGACTCGATGGATGATAACAGAATATTGGCCTCTCATAACTTTAGAACCCCTGATCATCTATTGTAACTTTAACCTGCATGCAGCATTTCCACGAGAATTTTACACGCTGGTTCATTAACATGTAGCCTGCTATCTTCTGTGAACTTTTGAGATCGCATGGCCTTTGATGGGAGGTTAAATCACGCCCTCAACCATCTCTGAGAACGATTTATAGCAATCTTTTCCTTAACGCCGGCCCAAAAGAGGACGTGGCCAGAGACTCACTCCTGTTTCTAGAGCAATTAACAGCAGCTGAATTTCTTACCTGGCTGTCACCCCGCCTGGTGGGAGTTGCCACAGCTTCTCAGAACAGCGGTACCATCAAAGCCAGGCTGATCTTCAGAGTTCAACGTGGGGCGGTATACGATCTAAAGAAATCAGGGAACTCCCAGCTAACGTAGTTAGCTTCTCGAGAATTTTTTCGCACTCTCATGCGAGCAGCCTGAGACGAAGAAAATCGGTAGACCGGGGGAAACGGAGGAATCGCAGCGGTTAACACAACGGCGAGGTACCTCGGATTCTGCTCTACTTCAAGAAGGGTGTGAAAATCTAACACGTCCTATTTAAGTTACATTTGAGAAGTATAAATAAAGAACTCCGAAAACTGCATTTTATCGCTCGTTCTGACAGAATCCTAGTTTCACTAGCATAGTCGGATTCCTGCTAGATTTCATCTACCTTCGTTGACTATTGGAGTGTATTCTTTCTGCGCAGACGAAATATCATTCAACCTGCATCCCAGCAATTATTAATTATATACAGAATTCTGCCAACTCAATTCGATAACTCCAGTAACATATGAACCTTTTTAAAGCTAAACTTGTGGCGACCTGTAATGGGCCCCGCTCCTCTGAATTTAACTGAGAATAAAGCCACCCAAGAAACACTTTTAAAATACTAGTTCATATAGTCCTTAAAAGTAAAACTGGAAGCAGAACATATTTCATTCACTGCCCTATTTGTGAAGAAAAAACATATGTCTACCTGAACACTGTCTGTCAAGTATATTCAGTGGATTTTACACACCCCCCGAAGAAGAACTTACCTCAGTGTTTTTTTTAACTTGTGACATTACGGAAAAAGAAAGTTATCTCCACCAGCTGTGCCAATTTTAGGAACCACACCATACCTCACGCCTAGCCAAGTGCCTGTGCCATTAATTAGGAACTTTATCTAAACCAACAGTAGCCTTTACGCTTCACCGTCTGGCGATTTTTTTGAGACTATTTGTTACCTCGTTAAATCTGGGGCCTGACACGGAAGAAATAAGAGGACCAGTCCATTATTCCACGGTATTAGCTGCTGTGGTAAATAATTCCTAGAGTGACAGAATTCACCATTTTGGTAAGTCTGCGTGTGTGTTTGTGGGATGGCCGGCCAGCCCTAGTGTGTTTTTTTGAATGAAAGGAGATTTAATCTTTTCTTTACCCTTTTAATTAGTTCGACCTAGTATTAAGGTGCATTATATTCCTTGTACGGGATTTCTCCTAGCGGGATTGTGTAACTGTGTTCATTCCCCCCTCCCGTAAAATTTGTATGATTAAAGGGAGACATTTGAGAACCCTAGCTTTTCCTCTACCCCCCCCCCCCCCCTTTTTACTGTAACCCCTTGCCTCAGAGTAATAAATTTACCAGTGGGTTAAATTGCCTATCTCTGATCACCCCCCCCCCCCCCCTTTTCTTGTCTTTTGGACCGGGTCTTGTCTGTTAGTAAATACAAACGGGAAACGGTGGATGGGATATTTCTCCTCAAACCCCCCTCTTCCCTTATCATATTTGTATTCTGTAACCTTTGATTTTTTGACTGTAAATGTATAATTATTTGTGACTGCTTTATGATAATAAAGGTATTAATCTTTATTGGTGTTGGTTGTCGGCTGGCCCAAAACTCCAAACATTTCCATCTGTGTAGGCTGTATTCATGTACGTTGTGCGACAGAATCACCAAATCGGTGAGTGCGCCTGAGCGACTGGAACTGACAAACAATTGTTTGTTCAGAAGAGAGATAGGAATAGTCTGTGAGAAACAGATATTGTCGTAATAAGAGACTGTCCTTGCTCTTCCCAGCGCTTGTGAATCTACTACCTCATTCTCCTAAATCCTTATTCTCACAGAGCCTTCAATATTCCTCTACACTCTAAAGGGACCAATATCCATCAGCACCCTCTCAGATAAAAATTACGACAATATATGGTTAGCTCGTTCGAGATTCTGAACCTAGTTAAAATAGAGTGTGGTTGATTGTCTTTGTGAAGTAGGGTATAATCTTTAAAAGTAATTACTTCCCCTAGACCAAGCCGTTCAGTATTTGGGCCGACCACACAATAATTATGACAGGTTTGTTTTTTTCCACAGGAGCAGGCAGTTAGTGATTATAAAAGATTTGTCACCTTTGTATTCTCTGGCAGAGGGAATTGAAATTTTTTGGTTATATAATTGCTGGGACTGCGTGATTGTTTTACAATCACTAAAGGTTTTGAAGCGTTTGAGTTGAGCTAAGCTAAAGACGGATTGTTCTGATTTTTTAAAAATTAAGTTAACTACGTCTCATCTCAAAATTGTCTTCAGGGACGGAGTTTGTTGTTAGAGAATTAACATTTTCTGGGGAAAAAAAAGAATGTTTTTTCCTTTTAAATTGTTTTAATATAAATATTTCTCTACTGTTAGTAATAGTAGATTTTTTTTTCTAGTGTAACTTACTAATTTAATTGGCATAGTTGCTTGCGTTAAAAGTCTTAAGTGACAATAATAGCGGCGATAAGTTAACACACGAGGTCATTAAGTAAATTGTTTTTTACTTTCGTTTTTTCTCGTAGCGGCTTTGAATTTTTTTCCCTTCTTGTTCTTTCGTACTATTCTCTAGTCATACTACATCTTATTCTTTAACAATGGCAGAGAGGATACAGATGAGATCCATCCTGAGGCTGGAAGCGAAAGAGGCAGGCTTAGACGCAGAAGCGGCGAATCTGTTTATCAACCAGGAATTGGAAATATATGACGCGCAGCAACAAAGAGCAGAAGCAGAGAGGAAGGAAGAGAAACAAAGAGCAGAAGCTGAGAGGAAGGAAGAAAAAGAGAGAGAAGAGAGGGCAGAAGCTAGGAAGAAAGAAGCGGACGATCGTCAATTGGAGCAGAAGAAAATTGAGGCAGAGATGGAAGCTCGCAGGGAAAGAGAGAGAGAGCGAGAAAGACAACATGAACTGGCGCTTAAGGCTTTAGAGAGTCGGGGCGCCTCTACTCCGAATAACGGAGAGCCGTCTTCGCCCCAGTCTCAGTCAATGGACCTCTCCAGCACTCATTCTGCCCAATTAGCGGCGATGTCTTTTGCTTTAGAATCTTTTCCTAGCCCTAATGAAAAAATTGACAGCTACCTAGAAAAATTCGAAAGGCTCGCGAATCTGTATGGGTTAGAGAGTTCCCGCTGGGCACTTAAGCTCTCAACGTCACTAAAAGCTAATGCTTATGACGTGTACACGAAGCTGGGAACCAACCAACATGATTACGACATGCTGAAAAAGGCCTTGCTAGAACGGTTTGAGATGACCGCCCGAAAATTCCTGCAAATGTTCAGGAACAGCCGAAAAGAGAGCACGGAAACATTCCCACAATTCTCTTCACGTCTCACGGGCTATTTGACAAAGTGCATTGAATTATCTGACCTACCTCTTACATATGAGGGACTACTTGAACTTGTTCTTGTGGAACAGATAAAGGCAACTTTGTCAAACGAAACCCGTAGATTTTTGGCTGAACAGGGCGCAGTCAGGCTTGAGGACATCCTCAATAAGGCCGAACGCTATACCAATGCAATGGCCGAACTTCCCAGCACTAAACGTAAACCCACAGATGAGCCATCTCGAAAACAAAATCTAGAGCAGTCATCCTATTCTTCTAATTCCTCTCAGAATTATAACCAACGAGAAAATAATACCCAGAGACCTCCCCAGGAAAAATCGAAATTCTACAAAACCCGATACCCACCCCCCCACCCCCCAACAACAATTCTGATCAACCCACCAAGCCTACGTGGCAGCGCGGCCACCAAGGTCAAGGAAAAGGAAAGACCCCTACACCAGGAACGTCTGATCAGGGCAAGCAGACCGGGCCTAACCGCGTTGGATGTTTGCATACAGCCTCGAAAGGTAGAGTCAATGTCAGTGATTCTCAACCTGAGGGGGACCGACCCTCAACTCGAGGAACTGTAATTTTGAATGGTACCTCAACCACTTGTCTCTTTGACACTGGATTAAGTTTTAGTTGTATTGTTGCTAGACACCTAGTCAAACCAGGTCAGGAGACAGAGGAAACCGTCAAACTTAGTGGAGTTTTTAAGAGTGATGCGCCCAGGACGCTGCCTATCGCACTGGTAGAAATACACTCTGACTTTGTCAGAGGGGTTATTAAAGCGGCCATTATGGATGATCCTATCTACCCAGTTATCCTGGGATGTAGATATGTGTTTATTGGGAGACCAAAGGAGCCGATTGTGGCAGCGGTAACCACAAGAGGGCAAGCCAAGCAAGAGAGGGAGCCTGCGCCAAATTTGTTGCCGAATGAACTGAAGGAGGCGCAACAAAAGGACCCTACTCTGGAGCCCTGCTTTAAAAGACTGCCCATGGCTAAGGACCCCAGACACAACGGAGACATCTTTTCTAAGGATGGCGTATTGTATCGTAGAACGGGCAACCCGGACACGGGGAATAACCAGCTCCTAGTACCGACGCAGTACCGAAGCCAGATCTTAGAGATGGGGCACTCTCTTCCCTTTAGCGGACATATGGGACAAAACGCCACTATTCAGCGAATAAAAAACCCACTATTGGTGGCCAGGAATGAACTCTGACATTATCAGGTATGTGAAATCCTGCGCCCAGTGCCAACGGGTAGCACCCAAGCACTTGACACCCCCAGTACCCATGGGGCAAATGCCAATAGTAGGGACTCCATTTGAACGGGTTGCTGTCGACATCATTGGACCCCTGGAAAGGACCAAAAGAAAGCACAGGTTCATCCTGACTTTAGTCGACACTTGCACAATGTGGGCCGAAGCTGTACCGCTAACATGCATAGATTCCAAGCATGTCGCAGAAGCCCTCGTGCAAATCTTTACACGGTTGGGATTCCCTCAACAAGTTTTGACGGACAATGGATCCCAATTCCGTAGCCTGTTAATGGAGGAGATCTTTAAGATCTTGAGGGCCAAACATATCCACACAAGTCCCTATCATCCGGCCGGAAATGGGCTCGTGGAACGTTTTAACGGCACCCTCACCACCATGTTACGTAAGCTGGGTCAGGAGAAACCGGAAGACTGGGACCTATATATATCGGCTGCCTTATTCGCCTACCGAGAGGTTCCCCAAGCGTTTACGGGATTCGCGCCAGCTACACTTTTATTTGGCAGACCTATTAAGGGGCCACTAGAAGCCTTACTTCGGTCCCTGACAGACCAAAAGGCTGACGAGACAGTCGTCTCTGCAAGCAAGTATGTATCTGAGCTCAAGGAAAGGCTAAAGCTAGGATGGGATCTAGCTACAACCAACCTTAAGAAAGCCCGCGCTAAACATGCTAAAAGATACAACAAAGCTGCAAAAGAGAGAGAGAACTACAACCAGGGGAGAAAGTTTTGTTGCTACTCCCAACCGGAAGCAATAAACTTCGCATCGGATGGCAAGGGCCGTTTACCGTCCTTAAAAAGATCTCACGTACTAATTACAAGATCTCCATTAAAGGAAAGGAGAAGGTCTTCCACATAAATCTGCTCAAGAAATATCTGGAAAGACCAGTGCCATCCTCCGAGCATCTCCTGGCTGTCGCCATAGCAACGGAAGACGAGGAAGATGATGATGGTTGCATGGAGTACCCATTGCAACCCACAGAATCCTTTAAAGATGTCAAGTTCGGCGACAATCTCTCACCAGAACAACAAACAGAAACCAGGGCGCTACTACAGCAGTACAGTGCAGTCTTAACGGATGTACCTGGTCGAACAAATCTCATCGAATTTGACATGAAATTAACAAACGAGACCCCTGTTCGAACCAGAGTATACCCCATTCCGTACGCCAAAGCTGATGCACTTCGCGGAGAAATAGACAAGCTGCGTCAGGCAGGAATTATCAGCGAGTCTACATCTCCTTACAGTTCGAGTGTAGTGCTGTTGCAGAAGCCCAATAAGGAAGTTCGGCTGTGTATTGATTACCGGTTGCTAAACGCTGTAACGGAATTCCAGCCTGAACCGCTCCAAACTGCTTCTGAGTTGTTCACCAAGCTCAGCAAGGCAACAATTTTCTCCAAGATTGACCTCAGTAAAGGTTATTATCAAATACCAGTCAAGGAGGAAGTTAAACCTTTGCTAGCTTTCAGCACTAGTGAAGGACATTACACATTTAATGTGATGCCGTTCGGACTGCATAACGCACCAGGAGTGTTTACCAGGATGATGAAAAAAGCTTTTAGAACCCTTGCAAAGTCCCCACATCCATAATTTCATGGACGACATCTTAATTGCATCGGAATCCTACGAAGAACATATTGCTACAGTCGCTATGCTCCTTAGGAGACTACAGGAAACTGGTCTCACAGCCAGACCTAGCAAATGTCTCATCGCATTTGAAAAGCTGGACTTCCTGGGGCACACTATTTCTCACGGCTGTAGTTGGCCTATTAAGAAGAACGTGGAGAAAATAGTGGCAGCAAAAAGACCCCGAACAAAGAAAGACATCAGGTCATTCTTATCACTATGTGCTTACTATCAGAAATACATCCAGAACTTCAACGGACTGACAGCACCTCTGACTGACCTCACCAAGAAAGGTTGTCCTGATAAGGTCATGTGGAATCAAAAGTGCGAACATGCATACAGCACTTTGAAAGGACAGTTGGCGGCATACCCCATCCTAAGGTTACCTGACCTTAAGAAACCTTTCGTACTGAGAGTTGACGCGTCAGGTCAGGGCATCGGGTCAACATTGCTGCAAGCCGAGGACAGTGACCCGAACCTGCTATTCCCAGTTGCTTACGGCAGTCGGAAACTGAATAAAGCGGAACGCAACTACAGTGTCGTTGAAAGAGAATGTCTCGCTCTGATTCATGGCATCAGACGCCATCATGAGTTTCTGTATGGTACTTCTTTCACGGTGCAAACAGACCATGCTCCATTAGCTTTCCTGGGTGCCAATAAGGAATTCAACGAAAGGATAATGCGTTGGGCCTTGCTATTGAGTGTTTATTCCTTCAAAGTGGAATATATTCCAGGAAAACAGAATGTCGGAGCTGACTTCTTGAGTAGAAACTGGACCACGGAGGAAGAGGAGAAAATCGACGATGCCAATCATCCAAAAGCTACCGATCAGGGCAGCTTCATTGTCATAAATGAAACATGAAAACGAGTTTCCATGTCTCAAAAGTGGGGACGATTGTGACGTACGTCTAAGTATGACAAATGAATTTCCCTGACTCGATGGATGATAACAGAATATTGGCCTCTCATAACTTTAGAACCCCTGATCATCTATTGTAACTTTAACCTGCATGCAGCATTTCCACGAGAATTTTACACGCTGGATCATTAATATGTAGCTTGCTATCTTCTGTGAACTTTTGAGATCGCATGGCCTTTGATGGGAGGTTAAATCACGCCCTCAACCATCTCTGAGAACGATTTATAGCAATCTTTTCCTTAACGCCGGCCCAAAAGAGGACGTGGCCAGAGACTCACTCCTGTTTCTAGAGCAATTAACAGCAGCTCAATTTCTTACCTGGCTGTCACCCCGCCTGGTGGGAGTTGCCACAGCTTCTCAGAACAGCTGTACCATCAAACCCAGGCTGATCTTCAGAGTTCAACGTGGGGCGGTATACGATCTAAAGAAATCAGGGAACTCCCAGCTAACGTAGTTAGCTTCTCGAGAATTTTTTCGCACTCTCATGCGAGCAGCCTGAGACGAAGAAAATCGGTAGACCGGGGGAAACGGAGGAATCGCAGCGGTTAACACAACGGCGAGGTACCTCGGATTCTGCTCTACTTCAAGAAGGGTGTGAAAATCTAACACGTCCTATTTAAGTTACATTTGAGAAGTATAAATAAAGAACTCCGAAAACTGCATTTTATCGTTCGTTCTGACAGAATCCTAGTTTCACTAGCATAGTCGGATTCCTGCTAGATTTCATCTACCTTCGTTGACTATTGGAGTGTATTCTTTCTGCGCAGACGAACGATCATTCAACCTGCATCCCAGCAATTATTAATTATATGCAGAATTCTGCCAACTCAATTCGATAACTCCAGTAACATATGAACCTTTTTAAAGCTAAACTTGTGGCGACCTGTAATGGGCCCCGCTCCTCTGAATTTAACTGAGAATGAAGCCACCCAAGAAACACTTTTAAAATACTAGTTCATATAGTCCTTAAAAGTAAAACTGGAAGCAGAACATATTTCATTCACTGCCCTATTTGTGAAGAAAAAACATATGTCTACCTGAACACTGTCTGTCAAGTATATTCAGTGGATTTTACACACCCCCCGAAGAAGAACTTACCTCAGTGTTTTTTTAACTTGTGACATTACGGAAAAAGAAAGTTATCTCCACCAGCTGTGCCAATTTTAGGAACCACACCATACCTCACGCCTAGCCAAGTGCCTGTGTCATTAATTAGGAACTTTATCTAAACCAACAGTAGCCTTTACGCTTCACCGTCTGGCGATTTTTTTAGACTATTTGTTACCTCGTTAAATCTGGGGCCTGACATGGAAGAAATAAGAGGACCAGTCCATTATTCCACGGTATTAGCTGCTGTGGTAAATAATTCCTAGAGTGACAGAATTCACCATTTTGGTAAGTCTGCGTGTGTGTTTGTGGGATGGCCAGCCCTAGTGTGTTTTTTTTGAATGAAAGGAGATTTAATCTTTTCTTTACCCTTTTAATTAGTTCGACCTAGTATTAAGGTGCATTATATTCCTTGTACGGGATTTCTCCTAGCGGGATTGTGTAACTGTGTTCATTCCCCCCCCCCGTAAAATTTGTATGATTAAAGGGGGACATTTGAGAACCCTAGCTTTTCCCCTACCCCCCCCCCCCCCCCTTTTTTACTGTAACCCCTTGCCTCAGAGTAATAAATTTACCAGTGGGTTAAATTGCCTATCTCTGATCATCCCCCCCCCCCCCCCCTTTCTTGTCTTTTGGACCGGGTCTTGTCTGTTAGTAAATACAAACGAGAAACGGTGGATGGGATATTTCTCCTCAAACCCCCCTCTTCCCTTATCATATTTGTATTCTGTAACCTTTGATTTTTGACTGTAAATGTATAATTATTTGTGACTTCTTTATGATAATAAAGGTATTAATCTTTATTGGTGTTGGTTGTCGGCTGGCCCAAAACTCCAAACATTTCCATCTGTGTAGGCTGTATTCATGTACGTTGTGCGACAGAATCACCAAATCGGTGAGTGCGCCTGAGCGACTGGAACTGACAAACAATTGTTTGTTCAGAAGAGAGATAGGAATAGTCTGTGAGAAACAGATATTGTCGTAATAAGAGACTGTCCTTGCTCTTCCCAGCGCTTGTGAATCTACTGCCTCATTCTCCTAAATCCTTATTCTCACAGAGCCTTCAATATTCCTCTACACTCTAAAGGGACCAATATCCATCAGCACCCTCTCAGATAAAAATTACGACAGTTGCCCACTATCACCCTTAGATCCATCAGTGTAGACGGCCAGACTTTGTTTAGTTAGTTGATCTATGAACTTTCTACTTATCATTTTGGCTTCCTTATCTTCTATGTTTTGTTTGATCTTTTCAGTAAGTGAGTAGTCTATGATTGGTGTTTTTAGTTCCCAGGGTGGTATTTTGCTTCTATATTTATTACTATTTTTAATTGTGTTTGATAGTTCTTTGAGCTGCGTTAGATCTTCTATAGTTCTCCACCCTGTTGGATATCTATCTTTGTTTAAGGGGACGTCCCATACACTTGGTTGGTTTTTGACAAATGCTTTATGTGCTGGGTGGGTCACTTCTTGTCTGAAAAAATAAGGCGTCATGCGGAAGTGACGTAGGAGCTAGTGACGGCTAAAAACAGATAATTGAGGAAACGAAACGAACCAAAGCAAAAACAAGGATAGATAGGAAAATAACGACAGAAGCCACCAGAATTGTGCAAAACGATGATGGACATTAATGCCATATGGAGCTAGAACGCCCATTAAAAATGAGACGATTCTCCAACGAGAAGCGAGTTCGGTCGTCATGAACGGACGGCAGTGACATGAATGTCAGAGTTGCCGGAATGGTCAGGGCTGTTGAAGTGAAGGGCCACCGGTAAATGTTTGCCATGATGGATGTCATTCAAGTGCTCCCAAAACCTGTCTGCCAAACGTCTGCCAGTTTCACCAATATAGGTCATGCCAAACCTCTTGCAGATGATAGCATAAATCAGGTTTCTGGATTCGCACGTGAAAGACTCCCCAATGGCAAATTTACCGTTCGCAAATTAGCCGTATACAGCTCCACACTGCACTCCCCGTCACATAAATTTCCCTTCTTAGGCAACTTGACTAGATAACCTTCCTTCAATTCTGCTGGTATTTCCTCTCTCTCCCAGACTTTGCCAAGTAGTTTGTATAATATCTATGTAGAGGTATCAATATCTATTTTGGTGGCCTGTGCTGGAATGCAATCTGGACCAGCTGCTTTTTCATCTTTAAGAAGCTTTATGGGTTTCTTTATTTCTTCTCTACTTGGTCGTTCACAGCTGATTTGTAGCTCCTCTTCTGCTGGCTGGATGTCTGGGGGATTAGTTGGAGCTGGTCTATTGAGATGTTCCTCACAATTTTCTGTCCATCTGTTCATTTGGTTTTGTACATTACTAAGCAATTTTCCATTGTTATCTTTTATGAGGCCATTTGCTTTCTTATATCTCACTGTTAGCTTCTTTGTGTTGTTGTACAGGTCCCTCATATTTCCTTTGGCTGCAGCTTCCTCTGCTTCCTTTGCCAACTCTTCAATATACTTCCTCTTGTCTCTTTTGATGTTTCTTTTTACTTCTTTGTTTGTTTCTTTGTACACTTCATGAGCCTTGGCTTTGGAGCTTCTGGTTTTGCATCTGTTTAAATCTGCTTTCTTGTTTTTCCTGTCTTCCATCTTACTAATGTTTTCTGTTGTTATCCATGCTTTGTGCTGATGTTCTCTTTTTCTCAGTACTTCTTCGCATGTCTCGTTCCATATATTTTTTACTTGTTGCCAGTGGTCTTCTTTATCTGTTTCATTTTCCAGCTGTTGGAGTACTTGGTATTTATTGGATACTGTGATTGAAAACTTTTCTCTTATTTCCTGATTTCTTAGATATCCCACATTATACTGTTGTCTATAGCTATATACTGTTGTAAATTTCTTGAGTTTTAATTTTGTTTTAGCCAACAGAAGATGGTAGTCTGATACACATCTGCTCCTTTACATACTTTTACATCATGCAATGATGACCTAAACTTCTTATGCATATGTGATCAATCTGATTCCGTTCTGTGTTCTGGTGATATCCATGTTGCTTTATGGATTCTTTTATGTGGAAATATGCTTCCTCCTATAGCTAGTTGATTTGAAGCACAGAAGTTGGCTAATAGTTCTCCATTCTCGTTCATCATACCTAATCTATGCTTTCCCATGATTTCTCCAAAGCCGGTGTTGTCTGTACCTATTTTCGCGTTTAGGTCCACCATCAAAATTGTGATGTCCTTTCTTTTCTTTTTGTCCAAGACATTTTATAGTCTGGTGTAAAAGTCTTCTTTCTCAGATTCTTCTTTATTATTTGTTGGTGCATAACATTGGATGATGTTTATATTTACTTTATTTTTGGCTGATTTAAACCTTGCTGTTATAATTCGGGGTCCCCATTCTATAAGTGCCTTCTGTGCTTCCTTGGACAGCCTTAGAGCCACCCCTGCACTGTGGTGGACTCTTTCCTCCTCATGTCCTGAGGACACCATTTCTCCTGTGATCAATCTCCTCCTCTCTATGCCCTTCCACCGTGTCTCGCAGAGACCCAGGATATCAATCCTGTAATTTTTAATTTCTGCTGCTACCTGTGCAGTTTTCCCTTGTTTACATAGAGTGCGAACATTCCAGGTGCCAATCCTGGAGATTTTCTTAGACGAAAAATGGTTAATCGGCAACCCAGACTCCTTTCGGCTTTCTCTAGGTTGCTTCATGCGCCTCCTTTCCAGAGGACCTTCTTCTGTCTTGGGCGACTGCGTTGATTTATATTCTGTATTTGACTTGTCCATAGTTTGTTGAAGTTTTTGTGGTAAAAAGTTTTTTTACGGGATGGCGTAACCAGCACCATACTCAACTCTCCTTAGGCGCTTTTTACGACATGCATGGTAGGGTAAAGTTTACAGCATCTGTTAGACTTTGTGTTTTAGAATTAGTTTTCATGCTCTTGTCTTTTCATACTTCAAACAGTGGTTTCAAAAGTATTCTTTTTTCTGATATTTTGATTCCGCCTCCTTCAATTATTTTTTAAATCTTGCCGTGAACTGGGTGCGGTATCGTACACAACTAACAAGCGTGTATTAGTTGCTGAAAAATGTTACAGTGCAACATAAACATTTTAATTTAATTACTTTAAACCCTAATAGTTATTTCTCTCTGGCTCGTCTCTATCTTTAAAAAAAAAAAAATTCCACATGGTACAAATGCCACAAATTACGGCCTGTGCCCCAAGGTGTCATCGCCATTCACATTTCCTTTTTTTACGACCTAACTCATTTTCTGGCTAATTCACTTCTTCTGATATAATCATGACTCCAACATTGTCATTAATGCAAGCCATTAGTGTGAGATGAAGAGTTCTTTACCAGTTTTTAACACCCGGTTAAATCCCACATGTAGGTTCTTCTTCTTCTTCTTCTTCTTCTTCTTCTTCTTCTTCTTCTTCTTCTTCTTCTTCTTCTTCAAGAACTATGCGTGGTGGCGTAGGGGATCATGTCGCTTCACAACTTCCTGTCTCCACTACTGTTTATCAATTCTGTTTTTCGCTTTCCATGCCATGATGTCAAATTGACCTGTATCTTCTTTATTTGTCGTGCTCTATCTGTGTTCCCTTCAGTCTGTCGTGTTGTCATGATTTATTCCAGATGTACTTTTCTTGTCATAACACACTCGCAGAAAGTGAATTGCTTTCTTGTAACATGTGACATAAGGTTACTTTTTCATTGGCCTATTTCAGGACATCTTCATCACTCCTTATTTAGCTGTGCATGGCCTCTACAACCACATCTCTGTGGCCTCTACAACCACATCTCTGTGCCCTCTACAACCACATCTCTGTGGCCTCTACAACCACATCTCTGTGGCCTCTACAACCACATCTCTGTGACCTCTACAACCACATCTCTGTGGCCTCTACAACCACATCTCTGTGGCCTCTACAACCACATCTCTGTGACCTCTACAACCACATCTCTGTGACCTCTACAACCACATCTCTGTGACCTCTACAACCACATCTCTGTGGCCTCTACAACCACATCTCTGTGACCTCTACAACCACATCTCTGTGACCTCTACAACCACATCTCTGTGACCTCTACAACCACATCTCTGTGACCTCTACAACCACATCTCTGTGACCTCTACAACCACATCTCTGTGACCTCTACAACCACATCTCTGTGGCCTCTACAACCACATCTCTGTGGCCTCTACAACCACATCTCTGTGACCTCTACAACCACATCTCTGTGACTTCTACAACCACATCTCTGTGGCCTCTACAACCACATCTCTGTGACCTCTACAACCACATCTCTGTGACCTCTATTGCTTTTCCTAGTTGTTTAGGTGTATTGTATTTGTTTGTTACTATTCTAGACAGTATATTGTATTTGTTTGTTACTATTCTAGATAGTATATTGTATTTGTTTGTTACTATTCTAGACAGTATATTGTATTTGTTTGTTACTATTCTAGATAGTATATTGTATTTGTTTGTTACTATTCTAGACAGTATATTGTATTTGTTTGTTACTATTCTAGACAGTGTATTGTATTTGTTTGTTACTATTCTAGACAGTGTATTGTATTTGTTTGTTACTATTCTAGACAGTGTATTGTATTTGTTTGTTACTATTCTAGACAGTGTATTGTATTTGTTTGTTACTATTCTAGACAGTGTATTGTATTTGTTTGTTACTATTCTAGACAGTGTATTGTATTTGTTTGTTACTATTCTAGACAGTGTATTGTATTTGTTTGTTACTATTCTAGACAGTGTATTGTATTTGTTTGTTACTATTCTAGACAGTGTATTGTATTTGCTTGTTACTATTCTAGAGAGTGTATTGTATTTGTTTGTTACTATTCTAGACAGTGTATTGTATTTGTTTGTTACTATTCTAGATAGTGTATTGTATTTGTTTGTTACTATTCTAGAGAGTGTATTGTATTTGTTTGTTACTATTCTAGACAGTGTATTGTATTTGTTTGTTACTATTCTAGACAGTGTATTGTATTTGTTTGTTACTATTCTAGACAGTGTATTGTATTTGTTTGTTACTATTCTAGACAGTGTATTGTATTTGTTTGTTACTATTCTAGACAGTGTATTGTATTTGTTTGTTACTATTCTAGACAGTGTATTGTATTTGTTTGTTACTATTCTAGACAGTGTATTGTATTTGTTTGTTACTATTCTAGACAGTGTATTGTATTTGTTTGTTACTATTCTAGACAGTGTATTGTATTTGTTTGTTACTATTCTAGACAGTGTATTGTATTTGTTTGTTACTATTCTAGACAGTGTATTGTATTTGTTTGTTACTATTCTAGACAGTGTATTGTATTTGTTTGTTACTATTCTAGACAGTGTATTGTATTTGTTTGTTACTATTCTAGACAGTGTATTGTATTTGCTTGTTACTATTCTAGACAGTGTATTGTATTTGTTTGTTACTATTCTAGACAGTGTATTGTATTTGTTTGTTACTTGTTACTATTCTAGACAGTGTATTGTATTTGTTTGTTACTATTCTAGACAGTGTATTGTATTTGTTTGTTACTATTCTAGACAGTGTATTGTATTTGTTTGTTACTATTCTAGACAGTGTATTGTATTTGTTTGTTACTATTCTAGACAGTGTATTGTATTTGTTTGTTACTATTCTAGACAGTGTATTGTATTTGTTTGTTACTATTCTAGACAGGGTAATGTATTTATTTGTTACTATTCTAGACAGTGTATTGTATTTGTTTGTTACTATTCTAGACAGTGTAATGTATTTGTTTGTTACTATTCTAGACAGTGTATTGTATTTGTTTGTTACTATTCTAGACAGTGTATTGTATTTGTTTGTTACTATTCTAGACAGTGTATTGTATTTGTTTGTTACTATTCTAGACAGTGTATTGTATTTGTTTGTTACTATTCTAGACAGTGTATTGTATTTGTTTGTTACTATTCTAGACAGTGTATTGTATTTGTTTGTTACTATTCTAGACAGTGTATTGTATTTGTTTGTTATTATTCTAGACAGTGTATTGTATTTGCTTGTTACTATTCTAGACAGTGTATTGTATTTGTTTGTTACTATTCTAGACAGTGTATTGTATTTGTTTGTTACTATTCTAGACAGTGTATTGTATTTGCTTGTTACTATTCTAGACAGTGTATTGTATTTGTTTGTTACTATTCTAGAGAGTGTATTGTATTTGTTTGTTACTATTCTAGACAGTGTATTGTATTTGTTTGTTACTATTCTAGACAGTGTATTATATTTGCTTGTTACTATTCTAGACAGTGTATTGTATTTGTTTGTTACTATTCTAGACAGTGTATTGTATTTGTTTGTTACTATTCTAGACAGTGTATTGTATTTGTTTGTTACTATTCTAGACAGTGTAATGTATTTGTTTGTTACTATTCTAGACAGTGTATTGTATTTGTTTGTTACTATTCTAGACAGTGTATTGTATTTGTTTGTTACTATTCTAGACAGTGTATTGTATTTGTTTGTTTGTTACTATTCTAGACAGTGTATTGTATTTGTTTGTTACTATTCTAGACAGTGTATTGTATTTGTTTGTTACTATTCTAGACAGTGTATTGTATTTGTTTGTTACTATTCTAGACAGTGTATTGTATTTGGTGCGAGCATATTGCCTCACCATCTTTAAGAGTACATACGATACGAATGCATACAATGATTTGATGAAAGAAAACAACGAACAGCGAAATTCTTACTAGTACACAAGAAGGATTCACCACACGTTACGACCAGACGGTCTGCGTTAGGGACAGGATACACGAAAACAGTAGAGAAATGAAAATCGTGAACTGACCAACATGTACATGAAGACAAGTCAAATAGCAGAGGTAGGCTTATATAATCGCTGTAACAAGATGAGAGGGACTGCAGTAAGATGTGGTGAAGGGTGTAAGCAACGTAGTCAATTCTCTTCGTTTTTTTTATACTAGTAAGACGCAGTGTAGCCGTGAATGAATAGAGCCCTAAGAAGACAGAGTACTAGAACCAGTGGCGTCACTCGGGGGGTGCGGGTTGGGGGGACGGTGCGAACCTCACCGGGTGACACCATCAGAGGGGGTGCCACCAAAATGACTGTCTATAATAAAATTTGTTGTGCAGTGTTTCAGCAGAAATTTATTATTTTTTATAAAAATATCCCTGTAGTTAGTTATAACCACAAAAACATTTTTCGTAAGCCCAGCTTATATGTACTGTATCAATATACCTACGTTTTTACTTCGAATATTCGATTGTTTTCTTACCGAATTTGTACTTTAACCACATGAAACTATGTAAATGTAAATACATTTAGGCTGTGCGTATGATATTGTTATTTAAAGGTGTAATTTTAATTTTGCTAGTTGTTTATGTCACTACTATTGCCATTACATTCAGTGATATACGGGAATTATGATTTACGAGTAACATTAGTAAAAAAAACATTACTAAGGATTCTGTACGGTCTGGTACGGGAGGAGGTCCATGGGGGTGACACAATGAGTTACCGCACTGGGTGACACCAACCCTAGTGACGTCATTGACTAGAATCATCACTGCAGGCCATAGGCACAGTAAGCTATAATTGTAACTCTAAAACTAAAAATAGTACAGATATCGTATTTGGTCTTTAATTGTTCACGAAGACGAGACGAGAAGAACAAGATTGTAAGTTGATGCTGTTAGAAGATATTGACGATTTTAGGTACTGAGTTCAAAATAGCAAAACATCTCTAGCCTTGACAGACAAATAAATAACGCTACGTTGGCGCGAAAATAGGATAAAAATAGCATGGTGCAATTCTTGCTGCGTAGCTCAATCAAGCTCATTACAAAAAAATTGGTTATAATTATGAAACGTAAAAATTGATTGGATATTTGCTATGACTGCGACCAATCATGATTTCGTTGGAAGGAACTGAACTCACCAAGCACTCGATTTCCGCGAGCAGACTTGTACAACATGCAGAAGCGTTAGGACGCACGCGGCTAGCGAGTTATTCTCGTTGCAGAGATTTTCTGCAGGCCCAAGAAATCGGACTGTGAGTTGAAACACCGAAAGAGACCTTTTACAAGATATAGAAACATTAATACGTACATGGCCAACCAGGTATTTACAGAGCAGAATTGTTCTGCAGGCTCAAGAAACCTAACTGTGAGTAAAAACATCGAACGAGACTTTTAAGAGATGTAGAAACATTAAGAATCACATGGCTGACGAGGTATCCGTAAAGCAGAATTTGTCTGTAAGCCTAAGAACTATGACTGTACGTAGAACTGTGAGGCAGACTGTTAGAAGGGATTAGATGTATATGGGCAACGAGGTATTCGTAGAGCAGAGATTGTCTGCAGGCCCAAAAATAAACCCAAACTGTGAGTACAACTAAGAACTCTGACTATGCGTAAAACTATGGAGCAGAGAGTGTCTGTAAGCTTCTGTAGGACTTAGATCTTGTGCAGAATTCAAGACAAGTTTATACATTTTAAAGTGCTAAAAGAACTGATTTATAGGCCTACGATAAAGCGAGAAACTGACTTTTGAAGAAAGTCTCTTTATGACACCAGATTAGTGAAGTATTCTAGTCATTGAAACGAAATCAAATTGCCTTCTGTTTGTGCTGGTCAAGACTCTTGACAACAGATACTGTTATGTGTGTTGATTCACGATTTACAGTAAGTTGAACATTTTGATCAACCTTTGAAATGTTGCAGTTCAGAGATGGTATCATAATCGATGACAGCACTGCCACGATCTATAAGAATTAGCACACAGTACAATTCTACCAAATATTAGACTGTCTCTTATTGTACAAGTCAGACATTGCTGTAGTGTGCATTGAAAAAGAATGATGGAACCAAATAAATGTTTGTCTCGTTAAATCGACCAGATATTTGAGTGCCGTATATTCACTGTCATGTCCTCGTTTGTGCAACAGAAAAGAAGAAAGAAAGACTATAAAAATGAAGTAAAGAGTTATCAATAACCAACAAGAAGCCCAGAAGTCTTCATCTGGAGTCTGAGGTTAAAAAAGATACTCCACTAGATCACGAGCAAAATACTAAAATAGTATATACACCCTTCGATCGCAACACCTCAAGCGGTAGCTTGTAATTCGGAGTGACTGTAAAGTACATTATTGATAATTAAGTACAAAAAACATTTGCCAAGTATCAACAGTGCCAACAGTAACAACAGTACCAACAGTATCAACAGTACCAACAGTACCAACAGCCAGCGCTACAATCTTTGCAGAAACCGGCACCGCAGCAGCAGTACCTTTTTCTATTTTTTTTTATTTTTTTTTTTTTTAGTTTTGACCTGAGGTCAGTTGTGACGTGACTGTTTCTACTTTAAAGGCAACACATGATAACACTGTCTGAGACAGAAGGTATACACTTTAAGTGTTCAAACCAGAATCATGTACGACGACAGAACACCATTTGTTGATCTGATGCTTCGGCTAGATTGGCTGGACATACGCTGTATAACAGGGCGAGGAGAAGAAAATGTTCCCATCGATTAAAAACTGGAGTTAGAAACTACTTTCCAGAGATCTACAGACATTTTCTGGCAATATCTCTAACATAACCGCGCAGTTAACTCCAAACGTAACCCACATTAACTGAACGGGGTCAAGTCAAAAGTCAAGTTCGAACACATATATAACGCTGTCTCACAGTAAAGCATGGGTGGAAGTAACGAGGACAATAAATGATGTGGTGTTGCTGTAGAAACAGATAAACGGGTCATGTTTGCTGTACTGTCAGGGGTCATGTTTGCTGTACTGTCAGGGGTCATGTTTGCTGTACTGTCAGGAAGAGGATGTAAAAATAAAGCTGGTAAAATATTCTAGTTACTGCCACAGAATGAGGACAAGGGAGCCAAATATTGGAAGTAGACTTCTGTAACGGGTTCTTTTGGCTATCAATTAATCTGTTGTGTGTTTCTAGTGCTTTTATTATAATTTTAGACAATGTTCAAATTCCACCAAGTGGCAACTTGTGAATAAGTTGACAGAACCATCTAGTGCACAAAACAAGCACGTATTATTTATACTTTCCACTTATACTTTCAGGATCCAAACATATCTCAGCCATATTAAATCTATAAGGCCATCAGTAACGGGCCAACAATCCACATTTGTCTGTTATATTCTGACATCTGAACATAGTCCGTCTCAGTCCGTGCGTTAACTAATAATTATTACCACTCTTGTAACATAGTCCATGAAGTCTCACCAGAGACATATATCCTTCTTCGTAAACACATAGAAGATCCTCACTATAATACGGACAGTTTAGGACACAACGGAAGGGACGACCATCTTGGTCGGCTACACAACGAATAACTCCCGTTGTCGTGCACGAGCACTCACATCAGCATTCTTACGCGTAACAACGCGCCAAGCAACGTCCTTTTGAGCACCACGAAGTTCCAAGATACTGGACGCTTTCATATTCATTCATAACCCTTTACTCCCAAAGGAGCATAGGCCTTCAACAAACACATGCCAAGTCCTCCTGTCACGTGCCATCATCTCAAGTTCCTTCCACGTTATCCTTATCATTTTCATCTCTGTTTCCAGCTCTCTCCTCGATGACTGTACTGTGGTTGTTACATATCCAACACAAAAAGGCTTCATTCACTTCAAAAACGTGCAGTGCGCCTAGTTGCTGATAAACACCAAACACATTGTATAGATCTATATAACTATCTTAAAATATTACCCCTTAGAAAGCGCTTCCTATTTAACAAAGCTAAATTCGCTCACAAAATCTTGTCACATAATGCTCCAACGTATCTGTGGCCACTTTTAAAATTCAATGAAAAACGTAGTCAGCGCTTAAACCAGTTACAGGTACCCAAGCCGAGGCTAAGATTTGTACAAGAAGAGCTTGGCTTACTCAGCTGCTCATCTTTGGAACAATCTTCCACATGACCTGAAAAACATGCACAGTCCCTACTCATATAATCGTAGACTGTTCAAATACATTATGAGTGCGGATTATATGCCGCCCTAAGGGATTATGTTTCGAATTATTATCTAATATACTGTATGGAGGGTCTGATGATCTAGTTTTTCATTTTAATATACCTTACTTCTTAATTGTAATCAGATACTGTAAATGTATGCTTTTATACTAATTATAATGTTGCATCGCCATTAAACTAATACCTTAAGTATGTTGGGGAATAGCTGGATACCTAGCAATAAAGATGAGTAAGAGGAAGGGCAAAATGCAAGACGGGCATATATGTACGATTCTCATCTATCAGTCAATACCCTTTACCTCCCTAAGGAGCATAGGTCATTGTAAAGGGCAATTTTTACTATCTTGCAATATAATACATTTATATTCTTATTATGTTCGCAAATATTTTGTAAGCAAAGTATTTCCTTTTTAAGTGCTTAAGGAGAAGTCATTTTTGGGTTGCTTCCCTTGAAAATAGTTCTGTCATCTTCGATCGGACTCCGCAGACGACTCTAGGCCTACTGCGATTTATTCTGTGGCTGGGTAGGAATAGATTGTTCTTGCTTCAGTATATCTATGGCCTGAATTTATACGTAGTGTTTGTATGAGTAGGACGAGTCTGTCTTATATATGGATATCTTTGCATTTCCAAGTCGAACTAATTTGGTTGTCGCTAGAAAAGGTCAAAGGCTATGCAGCGGAAGTATCGCTAGCAAAGGGTGTGATCCATGGCTGTCATCCTGTGAGGATGCCGAGTTTTGTTGTAGCAGGCTTTTTGCCGAAATAGTGATCTATATATGGATGGGGAAAAGTGATAATCATTTAGACATGTTGTATGTACTTTACCCCAGTGTTTATTCTCTTTTGCCAAGGAATGGCAAAGTTATATTTCGCATAAAAAGGTAAAACCACAATTTATTATGAACTTGGGCTTCGCCATCGTTGTTGATAAGCAGATGCACAGTGGTACTTTTAAAAAGAATATCCATTCAAAGGAAGAAGACATTCCTATGTATCAGCACTGGATTGTATGATATTATTCAATTACCTCTATGAGAGAACCTATGAAGAAATGAGGACATTTAATGAATGACTAATTTTGGTCTATATTCTATAGTGAGTGAAGCTCACGAGAGAGAGAACAGCCATGTTGAAATTCATATACTTTGTATTTATCGAGTGAGAAAAAGGGATGCCTGTACTATCGCTCGATGAACCAAGAGATCACTGCTACATGTGAGAACCCATGTCTGGGATTCCTATATTATGAAATATATCTATATTGAACTTTACGTGAAGGAATATTCGCTAGACGAGGTTAGGTCTAGGAGCCTTCCTATGTAGGCTATTGGTTATGGTCTGACGTGCCCAGTCAGTAAAGCCAGATGATTTACATGATGGAACGCTGAATGCTTATTTACGAATGCTCCATTATGATATTTGCCAAGCATGAATGCTAACTTAAGATGATATTCCTGTGATCAACATTATACTGTCTATGTCGACATTTGTTCCTGTAACCATACACGTACTGTCCAAGTGTGCGTCCCATTAAATGTTATAAAAAGACCACCGTAGTTCCAGTACTTCTTGAATTCGAACAGTGTGAGTATGAGTGATGTACTACCAACCTGTCAACTCTATCGAATCATTCTACCATTCGCGTACTGACATTCAGATACACACTCATTGTTTACACTCACATTCTTGTCGGAGCCTCATCACGTTCCAGGACAAGATGACCTGTATGACCAAAACTGTGCTGGGTTTGATGAGTTGACAATCGTTACACTTTACTACACCAGTCCCAACATCTACATTTATCCACTGGTGGACATTCACATCATTTAGCAAATAAAGCATGATTCAACAACTAGTAGCCAGTATGAGTTAACAACTACACACAAAGAAAGAGTTTAACAACTGGTGGCCAGCTTCCTGGGTCAACCTGCACAGTGACCATATTGAGAAGTAAACTACTGAGACCAGACGTTCCTTGGGGTCTGTTACGACACACAAATACATCAGCAGTACAACTCTACAGTGATGTCAGCGTGACCTGTCCTGTCGAGAGTATGCAGTAACTAGGTCAGGGTTTGTTGACATTTGGTTCATTGGACATTTGCCATACAACTGACAGTGTTACACAGCGAGCTTGGTTGAAACATAGAACATTACACATCAGGACTGGAGAATATTTGACAGTGTTTGCGAAAGAAAATGTTATTGAACTGAGAAGTCCTACATTGATTGTTATCATTCAAATCAACGATGGAGCTTCTATTTCTGTGTTGAATTTAAAATAATTAGACCAGAAGTATTTGTTTAATAAAGTACCACAGTACTGTACTATTAGGCAGTGTAACTGAGCCTTCATTCCAACACATTCTTTCTGCAACACTCTATTTACATCATATTGCCATACTATTTATGCATTTATGTATTTATGTTTAACTATTTATATGTGATATTTTGTTTGTATCCAGCGGGTTGTTGTTTCGGTTGGGCGGTGTCACACAGCAGAGTATCCCACGTAATAGAGGGTCTGATGTGTGCGTTTCTATAGGTGCAATTTTCTTCATTGGAAATTTGCTGCGACAGCTGTTGCTATTAGTGTTAGCTGTGAAGTCTGTACTCATTGTTGTTTTTTGTAATATTCCTCTGTTCTTTAGTTTGTTTTGATTTGTTTGTAATTTGTTGGTCTACCCTATTCTATCTTTCAGTTCTATTCTCAATTTATATTTATATACTGTGGCGTTATTTGTATTTGTTATCCTCTTGCGGTTTATCTTTTATTGTTTTTCCAATTTTATTTATTTCATTTCCGCAAATGTTTTCATGTTTTTCTGTATAACTGTTTTGTTTTGTGCCTGATCGACATACACTATTTAAAATATAGTTGATCATATAAATTGATGTACAAGAATCAACTGATAGTTAATTGCTATTACTAAAGGTACACAGTTGATGATATAAAACACTATTTCTGGTGCACTGCACTTATATTATAGAGTGAACCAGCAACTTATAGCTGTTATTATATAAGGATTTATACAAGACCTTTGTAAGGCTTGTTTCCCACAGTGATTGGGATAGTTAAGTACTATTTTTCACAGGTTACAAAGTTATCATACAAAGTCTTTGATTAAGACTAAGAAAGTAAATTTATTTACTTTTGCAAATTACTGATCTTATTAGACAAGATGTCTACCTTGGATTATTTTATCACACAAGGCAGGGCTCTTGATAAGACTGGTCAGCAGTTAGAAGAATGGGCAGTTGCTCAATATGACAAAGCATTGGCTGCTGAAGAAAGAAAAGCATTGATTGAAGAAAAGAAATTAGAAGCTGAGGAAAGAAAATTACAAAGAGAGGATGAACAAAAGAAATTGCAGATACAGACTGATGAAAAAAGATTCCAGATGGAAATGGAAAAAGAGAAAAGAAAAGATGAAGCTGCTGCTGAAGAGAAAAAATTACAGGCTGCTGCAGAAGAGAGAAAATTACAAGCTGAAGCTCAAGAAAAAAAAGCAATAAGAGAACATGAACACCAAAAAAGAACTTTTAGCATTTGAGTTAGAAAAGTTAAAGTTAACAAACATAAGTAATGTTAATCAAGCATCTAGTGGTAATGGTAAACCCTTTACTTACAAGGTCAAGGTACCAGCGTTCAACCCTTCCAGTGATGACATAACATTCTGGCTAAACAGATTTGAACGCTCGTGTCGAGCACATAATGTGGACAAATCACAATATGCTAACCAGTTATCAGAAAATCTGAAAGGTGATTCTCTGACTAGTTTAAGTTTGGTTGAAGAGGCTGACAAAGATAACTATGATGTTATTAGGGCAGCCTTGTTAAAGAAGTATCAGTTGTCTGAAGAGGGTTATCGGAAGTTGTTTAAGACAATGGTGCCTGAGGCAGGTGTAGAATTCTCAGAATTCATTGCAAGAACACGTCTTACATTTGATCGTTGGATTGAGCTATCCAAAACAGAAAAGACTTATGAAGCCCTTATGGACTTGATACTCAGAGACAAGATTATGTCAAGTATAAATAAACCTTTCCTCGAATTCTTACATGAGCGTAAACCTAAGTCTCTAAAAGAAATGGAACAGTATTGTACCCAATACGTCACTGCACATCCGGACGTAGCCATTAGCAACAGTAAGGTTAAAGAAGGTATGCCAGTTGCTTCTGCAACACCATACAACCCTAATCACTCTCACAAATTCCAAGGACCTCAAAATAGGTTTAATAAAAAAGGTAACTATTACAGTTATCAGAACCAAGGTAACCAATCATTTCAGGGTTCTTCTTCGAATACCTGGAGAAGAGCTGACAGCCCTCGATTCAGGGGTGGTCATAATTACAGGAACTTTCGCAAAGGAAGTCATTCTAGAAACTATCCAAGTTTTCCTTCATGGAGACAACAGGATCATAATTACCGAGATACTCATTATAATGAATATGATGATAGTAACCAAAGGAGCTATGATTCAAACCCGAGTAGAGGTTATAATAGTGGAAACAATGATAAGTACAGAGGCAATAATAACAGAGGTAGAGCACAATTCAAAAAACATAAAGCTCATTACCAGGCGAACTCTGCACAGCAAGGTCCCACGAAGCCTATAAACAAAATAAAGATAATGATGACTCTAATAATATGGCATGTGCCGCTTTTGATTTTGGGAGAGCATCTCAGTGCCCCCAATGCAAAACATTATTTGAGCCAACCACAGTGTCTACTTTAAGCTGTGGCCATCCTCTTCCCGCTCTTCCTGCGTCAATCGCGCATGATGGGAGAGGTTCTCTTGTCTTACACAAAGGTTTAGTAAATGACAATCCAGTCTCAGTACTTTTTGATTCTGGATGCACAACTATTGGGGTTAGGCAGTCACTCATAGATCCTTCTCATTCTACAGGCAAAGTAGTCAAATGCGTAACATTTGGCGGCACCATAGAGAAATACTCTACCGCTATCATTAGGATTGCTACTCCTTTCTTCACAGGAGATGTACACGCATGTCTTTTGCCGGATCCGATCGCTGATCTTATCATCGGTCGCATTCACGGAGTCAAAGAATGTACTCCGGAGCAAATTTCCGTTTGGGAAAATCAAAATATGCAATCTGCTAATGCAGTAGTCACTAGAGCTCAAGCTCTCAATATGCCTGAAACTTCATCTGTTGAAGATAATGAAGTGCATAACCAAGATGATCCCTTGGTAATTTCTCGTGACTCGTTTATAAAACAACAAGAAGAAGATCCGACTCTTAAGAAATTCTTCACTCTTGTAACAAAAGGTGATCCGAATAAAGATTCAAATTGTAAATCTTGGATTACAATGAAGAATGGCGTACTTGTACGTATGGTGCAAGACTCCACTAAGTCAAGTCATTCTCAGATTCTTGTACCCAAGAATTTGAGAGTTAAGATCTTACAACATGCACACGACTCTCAGTGTGCTGGTCACATGGGTTTTTCCCGTACTAAGTCAAGAGTTCTTGCGGCTTTCTTTTGGCCTTTTGTGAACAAGGACATACGGATCTATTGTCGATCCTGTAAAGTATGTCAAGAAGTCAAATCCAAAGGTCCTCGTCATGCTGCGCCTATTCAGGCTGCAGATATTCCTATTCGTCCATTCCAGAAAATGGCGATAGACATCATTGGTCCATTCAAGATCAAATCTGCTAGAGGACATCAGTTTATCTTAACGTGTGTAGACATGTGCACACGTTGGCCAGAGGCTATCCCTCTAAAGAGCATTACTACCGCTGACATTGCAGATGCTCTTTGGCTTATATTTTCTCGGCTGGGATTCCCCGGAGAAATATTATCAGATCATGGCACCCAACTGATATCGGATACCATGTCTCAAGTAATGTCTACTCTACAGATAGAGAGATCTTTGAGTAGCATCTATCATCCTATGTCCAATGGGATGGTCGAGCGACTAAATAGAACACTTAAGAACTTATTAGGGAAGATAACTGAGGATCATCCTCAGGATTGGGATAGGGTTTTACCCGCGGCCCTCTTCGCGTACAGAGAGGTCCCCAATGAACATACAGGGTTTTCGCCCTTTGAACTTGTCTTTGGCGCGCGACCGCGCGGCCCAATGTCTTTGCTGCATGATCTTATAACAGCTGACAATATTGACGATGACACAAAATCTTCTTACGAGTATGTCATCGCGCTGAGACAAAAGATTATCGAAGCATGCAAATTGGCAACGTCCTCTTCTGAGTTTGCTAAGCAGAAGGCAAGACAATTTGCTAATAAGAAGAGAACTTTACGACAACTTTGTCCTGGTGACAAAGCATTTGTTTTGCTACCTTGTCGTGAAAATAGACTCCTTATTAGTTGGAAAGGTCCGTACGATATAATATCGAAAATTTCAGATGTTGACTACATCGTCGATATTAACGGGAAGCATAAAACCTTCCACATCAATATGCTTACGGAGTTCCATGAACGTCCTGACTATCTACAGCCTATTTTCCAGGCAACGGACGATTCTCATGTCAAACATGGTCATTACTCATCACTGTCTGTAATACAGGATGAGGAAACAAGTTTTTCGGATGTTAATCTCCCGCTTCCAATGATCCCACTTCATTCTAGTGAATCATGGAAAGACGTTACTGTTTCTCCTGATTTGTCTCTAGGAGAACGGCGACAAGTTTCGTCTATGTTACAAACATTTCAGGATGTCCTCACTGACATCCCTGGACAAACTCATGTCATTGAGCATGACATTGTTCTAACTGAACATACTCCAATTAGGGTTAGGCCTTATCCTATCCCTATACATTTCCAAACACAGGTTGAAAAGGAGTTGGATGAAATGATAGATTTACAAATAATCGAACCATCCACTTCTGCATATTCTTCGCCGATGGTTATTGTTCGAAAAAAAGACAATAACATACGTCTTTGCGTTGACTATCGCAAATTGAATCAAGTTACGAAGTTCGATGCTGAACCTATGCCTTTACTAGAAGAGTTACTTACTCGTCTTTCTAAATCGCATTTTTTCACTAAACTTGATTTGTCTAAAGGATATTGGCAAGTTCCATTATCCGAACGCGCCAAACCTCTTACCGCTTTCTCTACTCCCAGAGGCCTTTTCCAATGGAATTTTATGCCTTTCGGCCTTATGAACGCACCAGCTACATTTGTACGCATGATGCGTCGAATCCTATCGTATCGGTCAGATGTCATTGCTTATCTAGACGACATCTGTCTTTTCAGCGATACTTGGGAAGATCACTATTCAGGATTAGTTGAATTATTATCAACTCTGCGTGAGTATAACCTGACAGCAAAACCATCTAAAGCTTGTATTGGCTTTAGCGAAATTGCTTTCTTAGGCCATCGAGTAGGTCACGGTTTCTTGAAGACAGAAGACCATAATATCACTAAGATACTTAACATCTCTATCCCTAGGACTAAAAAGCAAGTGCGAAGTCTTTTAGGTCTCATACAATTTTATGGACGTTTCATTCCGAATCTGTCCTCTATCATGGCACCTCTCTCTACACTATTAAAGAAAGGGTCGCCTAACATGGTTCACTGGTCTCATGAATGCCAATCTTCACTAGAGAAGATCAAAACTATGTTTTCATCACCACCTATTTTAGTGTTACCTACAACAGATAAGACATTTGTTCTTCGTAGTGACGCTTCATCCACTGGGATTGGAGCGGCGCTAATGCAAGAGTACTCTGGAACTCTGCATCCTGTAATGTACATATCCAGAAAACTTAATGCTGCAGAAAGGAATTACTCGGTTTTAGACCGTGAATTATTGGCAATGGTTTGGTCAATTCTCAAACTCCAAAGATTCCTTCTGGGCGCGCATTTCGTAGTGGAAACTGACCAAAAAGCTCTTACGGCTATCCAAAGTAAGAACTTGAAGAGCTCGAGATCAACTCGATACGCAATCGCTCTTCAACCTTTTCATTTTTCGGTACGAGCTATCCGTGGTTCAGAAAATGTGATGGCGGACATTCTGTCCAGATGCCCACATGATGCCACTTAACTGTTAAATATTGGATCTTTTTAATATGTATAACTTTACAACAGTTATTTTTTTTTTTCTTTACTAAGATACACATTTGTAATTTAATAATAGAATGATGGTATCGCTACTTAGCGGTTTATTGATGTTAATTCACCGCTGTTCTTTGATGATTGTTTCTTCATAAATCATAAATTTAAGATTGTAGTGTGAATTTTTGGTATGCATTGTATAATTACCAGAATTGTATTATACGTACATCACACCTTCCTGGAAACATTTATTCGTAGGGAAACAATTTCTCTCAGATTTTGAGATATATATTCTCACCAGTCATATTAGGAATTATAGTTATTCCTGATATTTTCATCTGCGCAGTATTCTTGCGTTGTGAGCCTATTCTACGGTGCTCCTAGATGTATTTAAAAAAAAAATTTTTTTTTTTTTTTTTCCCGGGAGGTGTGGTAAGACTGTAAAGGGCAATTTTTACTATCTTGCAATATAATACATTTATATTCTTATTATGTTCGCAAATATTTTGTAAGCAAAGTATTTCCTTTTTAAGTGCTTAAGGAGAAGTCATTTTTGGGTTGCTTCCCTTGAAAAATAGTTCTGTCATCTTCGATCGGACTCCGCAGACGACTCTAGGCCTACTGCGATTTATTCTGTGGCTGGGTAGGAATAGATTGTTCTTGCTTCAGTATATCTATGGCCTGAATTTATACGTAGTGTTTGTATGAGTAGGACGAGTCTGTCTTATATATGGATATCTTTGCATTTCCAAGTCGAACTAATTTGGTTGTCGCTAGAAAAGGTCAAAGGCTATGCAGCGGAAGTATCGCTAGCAAAGGGTGTGATCCATGGCTGTCATCCTGTGAGGATGCCGAGTTTTGTTGTAGCAGGCTTTTTGCCGAAATAGTGATCTATATATGGATGGGGAAAAGTGATAATCATTTAGACATGTTGTATGTACTTTACCCCAGTGTTTATTCTCTTTTGCCAAGGAATGGCAAAGTTATATTTCGCATAAAAAGGTAAAACCACAATTTATTATGAACTTGGGCTTCGCCATCGTTGTTGATAAGCAGATGCACAGTGGTACTTTTAAAAAGAATATCCATTCAAAGGAAGAAGACATTCCTATGTATCAGCACTGGATTGTATGATATTATTCAATTACCTCTATGAGAGAACCTATGAAGAAATGAGGACATTTAATGAATGACTAATTTTGGTCTATATTCTATAGTGAGTGAAGCTCACGAGAGAGAGAACAGCCATGTTGAAATTCATATACTTTGTATTTATCGAGTGAGAAAAAGGGATGCCTGTACTATCGCTCGATGAACCAAGAGATCACTGCTACATGTGAGAACCCATGTCTGGGATTCCTATATTATGAAATATATCTATATTGAACTTTACGTGAAGGAATATTCGCTAGACGAGGTTAGGTCTAGGAGCCTTCCTATGTAGGCTATTGGTTATGGTCTGACGTGCCCAGTCAGTAAAGCCAGATGATTTACATGATGGAACGCTGAATGCTTATTTACGAATGCTCCATTATGATATTTGCCAAGCATGAATGCTAACTTAAGATGATATTCCTGTGATCAACATTATACTGTCTATGTCGACATTTGTTCCTGTAACCATACACGTACTGTCCAAGTGTGCGTCCCATTAAATGTTATAAAAAGACCACCGTAGTTCCAGTACTTCTTGAATTCGAACAGTGTGAGTATGAGTGATGTACTACCAACCTGTCAACTCTATCGAATCATTCTACCATTCGCGTACTGACATTCAGATACACACTCATTGTTTACACTCACATTCTTGTCGGAGCCTCATCACGTTCCAGGACAAGATGACCTGTATGACCAAAACTGTGCTGGGTTTGATGAGTTGACAATCGTTACACTTTACTACACCAGTCCCAACATCTACATTTATCCACTGGTGGACATTCACATCATTTAGCAAATAAAGCATGATTCAACAACTAGTAGCCAGTATGAGTTAACAACTACACACAAAGAAAGAGTTTAACAGTCATAAAGCTGGATCTCGTATAGTGGAGGCGTTAACAATTCACTCCCTGTGGCAGTATCTGCTTAAGACTCAAAGCTGCTCACCTGTGGGAACATTTTCCGCATGCGCTGACAACACATGAAGTCCCAGGTAATTCAGCAGATTTCCAAAATGTCACGAGTTCTTATTATATGGCACCATAATCTGATTACGTTTCAAATTATGTCTAATTTACTGTATGAATGGTTTAGATTGTGTTTGTTAGTTTTTTTTTTTTTTTGTTTTTTTTTTTCTTAAGGTATTAATTTTTGTTAATTTATTTTAATTAATAAATTTTTTTTCCCCCCTTAAATTTGATTATGTCTGGATGTTACAAATGTATGTTATTATTTTACCTCGATAATGTTGTATGCTTAAATAATGCTAAAAATACATGTGCTATTGAAAGGATACGGTATGTAAGATGACAGAGAGAAGAAGGGCAGAATGTAAGACGGGCCTGCGTGCCCAATTCTTAACCCTTTGAAAATAAAGTTCGTTCGTTCGTTCTCTTCTCCGTGTGCTTCTTGGTCTACCTCTGCCTCTCTTGCCCTGAGGGTTCCAGAACAAGGACCGCCTTGTAATGCTATCAACAGGTTTCCTCAGTGTGTGTCCTATCCATCGCCATCGTCTTCTTCTCATCTCTTGTTATACTGGCACTTGTCTAGTTCTTGTCATCAGTTCCACGTTGGTAACCTTGTTATACCATTTTAATCCCTCTATTCTACGCAAGCACCCATTTATGAAAGTCTGTAGCTTTTTTGCCGTTGCCTTAAAAGACGCCAATTGTCTGGCAAAGAAAACCTTGTGTGTTCTCCATGACTGCTTTGTCGGTCAGGACGGAAGCTACGCAAGCACCCATTTATGAAAGTCTGTAGCTTTTTGGTTGTTGTCTTTGTTGTTCTCCATGTCTCAGAGCCATACAATAGGACTTCACATTTGAGTTGAAGATTCTTATTTTCGTGATGGATCCGATTTCTCTTGATCTACTGGACGCTTTGTGGTGTGCAAAAAGATGTGTGACAACTCCAATATAAAAATTAAAAAAAAAGATAATCTAAACCGGCATCAGACATAGAGTGAATAGAGTTCTAACCAAAGATAAGGATAGTTAATGTACATTAGAGAGATGGTTACTATACATGAAATAAGATATGCTAAGATATAGTTTCAGGAACGGTGTCTCTGCTAGACAGAATAGCACTTGTGCTCGCTCAGCCAAGTGTTACTAGGGTCAGGTTTTACATTGGCCAGATAACCTCATCCTGTAAAAGAAATCGCTAAATAGACCACTGCTGCTTGTTGATAACGGCTTGTTGATAAAGAGGCCACATGCAATGGTCGGATGCGATGTTCTGTAAGGAGTGAAAAGGGGGATGAATAAACGGATAATAAATATAAAGCTGATTACTTTCTTGTTCTTTCATTTAGAATTCATTTTGTTTATTTTTATTTATTTATTTTTAAACTTCTCTTATGTCATGCCTCATCCGATGTTTTACATTTTATAATAACCACGTTTAACTGTTCAATTAGTTCATTTAATTAATCCATTCAATCGGAACTTCAATACATACTGTTGACCCTTGCACACATTTAGTAGCACGTGTATGATGTGTTTAATTATATGTTTTGTTTACTGATCTAGCGTGTCTGTTTCCACAGTTGTGGTTTAACAGATTTGTTTGTTTATTAGAATAGATTCTTCTTCCACTGGTATGACATGGCATTTAGGCTTGCTGATAGATTTGTACTTTCTACGGTATAAATGTCAAATTCCAGTTGGTACATTTTCTGCAGTGTGTCACCTTCAAAAACCTGCACTTTCTAGGGTAAAAGTGTAACACTCCAGAATCGACACTTTCTACGGTGTATCATTTTCCAGGAGCTGCACCTTCTATACAGGGTTGCCAGATTAAAATCTTGAGAAAAGGCTAAACGCCGCCATAAAAAAGCCAAATTGGCAACCCTGTTTCTATGGTGTAATTATCAAATTCTAGAATAGGAACAATCACCGACGTGTCCCATCCTGGAATCTTCACTTTCTACAGCATGTCATATAGTACAGCGTCAGTACTCTCAACGATGTAAGTGTAACATGACAGAATCTGCACGTTTTTTGTAGTCTACGTGTCACACTTCAGGATGTCACCTTGTTTATTATCTATGTTCGTCAGGCTTGTTCGGTCTGTCCATACCTTCTCCATTTACACGTCATAGTAATGTTAATAATAATAACAGTAATAACGTTTCAGAAAAACAAGCTAAAGAAAATGAATTATCTAAACGTTCTAATACTTAATAATCACAAACATGCACACCATGAACGAGAAAAAAACAACAACGCATTTGAAAAACAAAACAATCATTAACTAATCATATGATAATTAAAAACAATAAAATAAAACAAGAAGTAATGAAACAAGAAATTGTAATGTAAATTGTCATCATCGACATAAATCAATAGTAAATGACAATATGTATTTAATATATTACCACAAGGAAAATAAAATTACACTAAATATCCCAGTTATAACCAACTAGCAGAGACACCCGGCGTTGCTCAAGTACAAAAATAATTGAACTTTTAATATATCACCTGGTAGTGGTACATCTGAGCCACCATTATTATCTGAGCCACGAGGACCAATCCTCCACGGTTAATTCTCGGATTAACCCAATAACAACTATACATCTCACCTCCACCTTATCTTCTCCAATCATGTTCTCCATTGTACCTCTCACTACCACATCTAATTCATTCATGTCATCCACAATATCTCCCACCTCCATCATATCTTCTCCAATCATGGCCTCTTTTGTACCTATCACCCACAACTCATCAACTCCAATCATTTCCTCACCATACCTCTCACTCCTAGTACCTCCTCCAATAATGTCCCTCATTTTGATTCTTACCTCCAGCACATTTACTCCAATCATGTCCTCTATTGTATCTATATACCGTACACCTCACCCCCAGCACATTTACTCCAATCATGTCCTCTATTGTACCTCTATACCATACACCTCACCTCCAGCACATTTACTTGGTTAAACAATAAAAATGCGACCCCTGATTTTGTTGAATCCGTTTTTAAAAAATGAGAAATCCATTGATAATCCAAGATTAATATTAAGGGAAACAACACAATTAATGTCTAACTTTCATTACCAAAAACATTGTTGCGTCCTCTGTTTCTGTAGGGAACAAACCGACAGACGTTCCAAAATAGAGATTAGATAATTAGGTTGAACCGGTAAAACAAGAAGGCAGATGAGCGGAGGCAAATGAAGGTCACCATGCTCGTCCGCTCTCCTCCAATTTCATTTTTTTTTAAATACCTTCCAGTGGGAATTTTTCATTATCTAACCAGGCTATATCAGGAAGCAAAAAAAAAAAAAAAAAACGAACAAAAACCAAAAAACTAAGTCTTTATTACGAGTTGTAAACCTATACATATATTTTAAACGGCGTTCGTGAATTTGTTACTGTTGTTTCTTACAACAACGATGGTCACATGAGACCTGCAGTAAAGGGTAAATTATCCAAATTTGTTCTCAAAAGTATGCTCCTGGGTGTGAATCTATAAGATAAATGAAAGAACAGTATATAAAAGAAAAAGAATGACAACAGTATGCACTTGTGAATGTTGGTAAGTATCACAAATTGTTCGCTTTAATGTCAGTATTTGAAGAAAGCAAAGTCATGTGAATCTGTCTTCCTTTACCATTTGCATTGTGAAGTCCTATTCAATTAATTGTTTCTCTATTTCTGGCCTCTGTTATTATTTATCAGTTACTTATTTTTAACTGCCTGTGAAGCATAGTCCTTCAATTTATTCATGTGAAGCCTTTCTGTGTTGTACCATTCTTTCAAGATCTTTCTACGTCTTCTTTTCTTGTTCACGTCAGTCTATCGTTACGTTGTCCGTGCATTTATTTAAACGTAATTTCAGTTTTTTTTTTTTTGCCGCCCTGTAGTAAAATCTGTGAGATAATCGCTTATTTCAGTAAGATTTTAGTCCTAGGATGAATAAATACCCCAGCCCTCAGGTGTCTGACTGGTTTCATCTTCATCGCCAGTAGGGCGATGCCTTTAGTGCAGTGGGAATGCTAAGAAAATGACCCGCAGTAAAATCAAACACGCTTTAGTTTCGGTTTCGAAAACGTGCACACACAAAAAAAAAACCTTTTAACATCTCGCCGATCTGCTGCACGAAACGGGGGGGGGGGGGGGGGGGCGGGGGGGGGGGGGGCGGAAGCTTGTAATTAACGACTTGCCATCGTTTGAATTCACCCGTGTGTTGCCGGGGCCCGAAAGGGGAGCAAAGAATAGTAACACTGTCCCCTGCCAAGCATGTCGTAGAAAGCGACTAAGGAGGGTTGGGCATGGGGCCGGTTACCCCATCCTGTAAAAAAATTTAAACCACAAAAAAACTTCAACAAATATGGACAAGTCAAATAAAGAAAATAAAACACAGCCATCCAAGACAGGGGAAGGTCCTCTCGTGGGGAGGCGTATGATGCAACACTGAGAAAGCCGAAAGGAGTCTGTGTTGCTGACTAACCTTCTTTCTTCTAGGAGAACTTCCAGATTTGGCACCTGGAATGTTCGGACATTAAACGAACAAGGGAAAGTGGCGCAAGTGGCAGCAGAAATGAGGGAATACAAAATCGAGGTTTTGGGAATGTGTGAAACAAAGTGGAAGGGGGGTAGACAGGAAGAAACTCATCACAGGTGAATTGGTGCTGTCCTCAGGACATGAAGACGAAAGTTCACACCACAGTGAAGGGGTAGCTCTTATGTTATCTAAAGAAGCACAGAAAGCACTCATTGAATGGGAAGCTGTTGGACCCAGAATAATAACAGCTACTTTCAAAACAGCTAAAAAGAAAATTCATGTAAATGTCATCCAATGTTATGCACCAACTAATGACAAAGAAGAGTCTGTGAAAGAAGCATTTTATACTAAACTACAGGAAATTATGGATAAAGTAAAAAGAAGAGACATCACAATTTTGATGGGTGACATGAATGCAAAGATAGGTACAGTCAACACCGGATTTGAAGAAGTCATGGGAAAACATGGGCTAGGAGTAATGAATGAAAATGGAGAACTATTCGCAAACTTCTGTGCTTCAAATCAACTGGCTATAGGAGGAAGCATGTTTCCACATAAGAGAATACACAAGGCAACATGGATATCACCAGACCATAGAACAGAAAATCAGATTGATCATATATGCATAAACAAGAAGTTTAGATCATCATTGCAGGATGTAAAGGTATATAGAGGAGCAGATGTGGCATCAGATCACCATCTTCTGATAGCCAAAGTAAAAATGAAACTCAAGAGATATGCAACAATGCAAAATTATAGACAACAGTATAATGTAGGACAGCTAAGAAATCAAGAAACAAGAAACAAATTTGCGGTCACAGTATCCAACAAATTCCAAGTGCTCCAACAGCTGGAAGATGTAGAGAATACAGAAGACTATTGGCAGCAGGTCAAAACTGTATGGAAGGAGACATGTGAAGAAATACTGGGGAAAAGGGAAAGACAACAAAAAGCATGGATAACAACAAAAACCATCAATAAGATAAAAGACAGAAAAAACAAGAAAGCAGAGTTAAACACAAGCAAAACCAGAAGTTCCAAAGCCAAGGCTCAAGAAGTGTACACAGAAGCAAACAAAGAAGTAAAAAGAAGTATCAAAAGAGACAAGATGACGTATATTGAGGAGTTGGCAAGAGAGGCAGAAGATGCTGCAGCCAAAGGAAATATGAGAGAACTGTATAGCAGCACAAAGAAGCTAACAGGGAAATACAAGCAAACAAGTTGCCTCATAAAAGACAAGAATGGGAAACTGCTCAGCAATATACAAGAGCAAATGAAGAGGTGGACAGAATATTTTGGGGACCTTCTCAATAGACCAGCTCCACAAAACCCACCGGACATCCAGCCAGCAGAAGAAGAGCTACAAATTAACGGTGAAAGACCAACGAAGGAAGAAATAAAGAAAGCCATAAAGCTTCTAAGAGATGGAAAAGCGTCTGGATCTGATGGCATTCCAGCAGAGGCCATCAAAGCAGATATCGACACGGCTACAGAGATGTTATATAAATTACTTGGTAAAGTCTGGGAAAAGGAAGAGATACCAGCAGAATGGAAGGAAGGATATCTGGTTAAGTTGCCTAAGAAGGGAAATTTACAAGAGTGCACAAATTATAGAGGAATAATGTTACTATCAGTGCCAGGAAAAGTATTAAACAGGATTATCCTTGAGAGATTAAAAGAGTCCATAGACAAGAAACTGAGAGATGAACAAGCAGGTTTTCGACAAAACAGATCATGTACAGACCAGATAGCCACTTTGAGAATAATAGTTGAACAAAGTCTGGAATGGAATTCACCACTATACATCGGATTTGTGGACTACGAAAAGGCATTTGACAGTGTAGAGAGAGAATCACTTTGGAAATTGTTGAGGCATTATGGAGTTCCCCTGAAGATCATTAATTTAATAAAGAAAACATATGAAGACATGACATGCAGAGTTCTTCACGAAGGACAGCTTACAGAACCGTTTGGGATAAGAACAGGAGTGCGACAGGGATGCCTCTTGTCTACATTTCTTTTCTTGCTGGCAATAGATTGGGTTATGAGATCATCGGCAACACACAACAGAAATGGAATCCAGTGGACTCTGACTAAGCAGTTGGATGATCTGGATTTTGCTGATGACTTGGCTCTTCTGTCCCATAGCCGTAATCAGATGCAGGACAAATTGAAAACACTCGATGAGAGGTCACAGCAATTGGGTCTGAAAATACACAGGGAAAAGACAAAAATAATGCGAATAAATGCAGGTAATGATAACAGGGTTGAACTTGAAGAAACACCAATACAAGATGTAGAATCATACACATATCTTGGCAGTAATATAGACAAAGTTGGAGGGACAGACAGCGATATCAAAATAAGAATACAAAAGGCAAGAGGAGCTTTCATTGCATTGGGAAATATATGGAGAGCAAGAGAAATAGGATCCAACACGAAAATAAGAATCTTCAACTCAAATGTGAAGTCAGTCCTATTGTATGGCTCAGAGACATGGAGAACAACAAAGACAACAACCAAAAAGCTACAGACTTTCATAAATGGGTGCTTGCGTAGAATAGAGGGATTAAAATGGTATGACAAGGTTACCAACGTGGAACTGATGACAAGAACTAGACAAGTGCCAGTGGAACAAGAAATGAGAAGAAGACGATGGCGATGGATAGGACACACACTGAGAAAACCTGTTGATAGCATTACAAGGCAGTCCTTGTTCTGGAACCCCCAGGGCAAGAGAGGCAGAGGAAGACGAAGAAGTACATGGAGAAGAGAGTTGGAAACAGAGGTGAAAATGATGAGGAGAACATGGAAAGAACTTGAGATGATGGCACGTGACAGAAGGACTTGGCATGTGTTTGTTGAAGGCCTATGCTCCTTTGGGAGTGGAGGGTTATGAATGAATCGTTTGAATTAACGTAATATGTTAACTTTAACACTAACATTTGTAGTAATTCGGACAGTTCTCAGTAGTAAGAATGAGACGATTGTAAATATTAACGCAAAACACTACCACAGTTTTGAAAAACCCCTCTTCGTTCTGCACGCGGTCTCTTTAATATATACACGCTGTGGGCAAAGCCAGCAGAGGCAAACACACAGACAATTTTTTATTTCCTCCTAGCGGTAGTATTCTGACGTCACTCAAACTAGTTGGTTTATTTGAAACGTGAGGAAAATGTTAGAGACAGGGAGGGAAGATGGCCGACTTGTGTAAAATTTATATTTGACGATTGACAGTGACAAAATTGAAAATCTAAACCATACTGAAACTGACCATAAAAATCATATGGTAGGATAGCTTAGAGTCCCCTGAGCAAAAATATGTTTTATAAAATATGGTAGTCCAAGTATTAGCCAAGTTATTGAGAAAATACTAAATGTCTACGAACGCTTGACCGAACACACAGTTGTTCTTGCTCGTTACACATAACGTTAGTGGGGACGCTAGTTTAAAAAAAAGAGGCATTGTAGAAATTCAAATTCTATTAGTTGGTATAAGAGTATAGGAGTAAAAGGGGAGAGATAGGAAAAATGTACCTAAAACGAAACATCTGTTTCTATTGGGCATAACTAACGCAGACTGACCAATGGACTAAGAGGCACATAGTTTGTTTGGAATTGTTTTGTTTTTTCAAAACTAAATTTAAAAAGTTATAGTAGTGCCTTCTTTCATTGGTCGGCTCAAATAGATATTGGCAAAAGGCATAGTGGTCTCGTGGCCATTTGACTAGAAAATTTTATTCAAACACTTACGTTGAGATCAGATGTGATAGCTTGTAAAAGTAAATACTAATTCACTATCTGGACGGGGCAGAGCAAAACTGAGGCCATATTCTTTGCCAGTCAACGTTATTTGTGACATATTTCTTTGAACTAGTGGTAAGAATGCTTTATGTATTTACATGCTTGATTAAAACTGAAAAAGTCAGATACTGCTGTAGAAAAGTGAAGGACATGCCGGAAGCAAACATTATTGAGTCCTCACATTGAACTGTATTTGACTGTTGCATATTATTATGATTTTGTATTAATATTTTGTATTGGAAATGTTAGGAAGCCTCTGTGTTCTATGAACACTTTTCAACATGCCTAGAGCGCTTATAAGTTAGAAAAGAAAAGAAAAAAAATCATATAAAAGGAGATGTGGTTACTCCACGGTATTGCATTGAAGCAAACAATGTAAAAGTACAGTGGCGTATCTGCCATAGGGACCTGTGGTGTGGTCACAGAAGGGTGTGAGTCATAAATTATGGGCTGATGCACATGAATGCACAAGAGGCTGACCCCATACTGTCATGTATAGATAGGGATAAGAAGTTGTGATCAGGTTGAAAAGGCCAGGGTGTCTTTTTATTGCAGAGTTTTTATTTCCTGTTACCACCCGATGACAGGAAACCTGATGAGTGGGTGTAAAGTCTCCATTATAAAGTTTAAGCTGTCAGCCGATAGCCTGAAGGAGCTTACGTGTGGGAGCTGGTCGACATTGTCTCTACATTGATATACTGACTTATATTCGACCTACGAAGAATCCCAGGTGACAAGTTATCAGCTGTGACCTCTGACATTTCATCCTAAGAAAATAGTTCCTATAAAAATAACATTGAATTATATGGGGCTTGATGCAAACAACAGCTCCTCATAACAAATGACAATCACTAACAACTAGTAAAGTTTGATTCTGTGAATACACCTATAGGAACTCTATATTAACATATATTCATAGGACGAAGAGTCCATATTTTAGTTAAAGTATTATATGTAAATATATTTCCTCATTTTCAAAGACCTGTCCAAAAGAAGTTGGCGGGACAGGCAGATTAAATTGTAAAAAGAAAAAAACATTCAAATTTTAAAAGAAAACTTTAACCACTGTCTTATTCATTTTATTATAGTGAGTTAAAGTGTATTGTGTTGATGTACTATCATCTTCATTTCACCCCTAGACACTAGAGACATCATACACCAGCCACTAGAATCAAAATACGGACTGTGTGAGATCTAGGGAGGTAGCGTTTGGTGCCCTGATCAATATATCATCATCATCATCATTCTTTTTCTAGTCAGGGACCTACATGTGCTTGACCTCACACAGTTAACACAGACACAACTATCTTTCTTGTTAGGTATAACATCTTAACCTCCCCAGCAAAAATTACATTTGCTACACGCCCATCAGTATTATCGCGATGTGCATGTGTTCAACATTGTGTAAACTTCTTCCGATTTTGATGTTGTCTTAACTCTTTCTAGGGTTACATCGTTGTATGATCTTCTTGTGTTAGTTTTTGTTTCAATAATTTGGAGCTGGAGCCAGTTGTGGGGATTCTCTTATCTACTGTCTAATAATTAATCAACTCGGATTTTCTGTCCGTTTTTTAAGCACGTTCACAATTTAAAATTGTAAAAGCCACTTTTAATTTGGCTTTGTCTGTCCAACCGTCTGTCGCAAGTTTCAATAGAAGAGCTACCGTGCAGATGCTAGTACATTTTCGTGATTATGTTTGGTACAAATTTGGTTTAAAATGAATAAGAATTAAGGGGATGTTACTTGAGCACTTCGGCTTCTATTACTAGGTTACCTTTCTTCACATTTCAATCACTAGTCTCACTTTTGTCTGGTTATGTCTGTCTACATGTTTGTTTGTTTGTTTGACTAGTTAATCATCAGTTCAGTTTTAAGAAGCTGCAGACTACTTCTTCTGCTTAAATAAACTGGGACCTTTGCGAAACACAAAGTTGTGAACGATTAATGTCATCATGCATAATGTGTGAAATACGATTAATGTCAACAGGCATAATGTGTGAAATGTTGACATGGTTGGAATACAATTTGTAGGGTTAGATACCACTTGCTTCACTTGTTGATTCTACTAGTGCCACAAACCTAGTGGGAAGCTGGTTGTTGAACCAAGCGTGTTGCACTAGCTGCGGTCAGCCCGTGTGTAGTTGTAAAATGTCTGATATTGTTTACCCATCTGCCTCTTGTCCTGCCACGTGCTCTGAAACCAGTTCTGCTACTGTTGTAGGCGCATAGTGGTAATCCAGATATCGAAATGTATTAATTACTAAAAATTCCAAAAAGATAACACGCCTGTAGTGTCTTATGTATGTGTACATATTTCTTCTTGTGTTTATTATTGAACTTAATCCCTGTAAGCGATCATGGACTCCTCTTCCCAGGTCTACAACTACAACAACTCGTCAGTGAGTCATTACTTCATGCTCTTGCTCGTCTCGTCATTGAATGCTAATGATGTTTACTTTTGTGTGTTCTGTTTTGTTAATTATGTGACCAGTTTTTCCGCTTAGTGCATTATTTGTTGCCTGAAATATTCCAGCCTGCAGGTTTGTTTATAGTCTTGACTGCCGAGAGGAAATCTAATTGGGCTGATTTTCGCATTTGGTTGTACCTCACTCCCCATCATTAAAATCTGTTGTTGTTGTTGTTTACATTGCCATAACAAATCTCCCATCATTCAACTCTTTCTCTTTCGTCTTCATCTTCTTTTTTCTTCTTTCCACTCTTTCTTCTTTTTTTTTCTTCATTCTTCTTCCCTTTCTTTCTCCCTTCTTCATCCTTCAATTCATCGTCAATTCTTATTCTTCCTTTTTCTTTCTCCCTTCTTCATCCTTCAATTCATCGTCAATTCTTATTCTTCCTTTTTCTTTCTCCCTTCTTCATCCTTCAATTCATCGTCAATTCTTATTCTTCCTTTTTCTTTCTCCCTTCTTACTTAGACCTTCTTTCTACCTTCTCCTCCCTTCTTCTTCTATCTTCCTTCTTCTTCCGTCTTCTATCTTCTTTCTTCTTCCGTCTTCCTTCTTCTTTCGTCTTCTTCCGTCTTTCCTCTTCTTCCGCCTTCCTTCTTCTTCTTCTGCTTCACAATCTTGTCGTCAATCGTTCTTTACAATCTTGCCATCAAAAGCTCTATACAATTGATGCGTGCCGTCTATAAAATATATTACTCGGAGAAGTATCCGTGGCCAAAGTGAAACAGAGGGGTACTCGACAGACACGGATCAATATAAAGTCAATTACTTGCCAACACCTCTTGAACAATTGACGATACACAATTTAATGACATTGGTTACACAGCTCCATGAAATCTATTCTAGCCCCAAAGGCAAATGAATTAATATGCAGTCATCCAAAAGTCATCAGGCAGTCCGTTCACTATGGAGACGCTGTCCTGGCATTCTCACAATCTTTAATATCTTCATACAATAGACATCGTCGTCATAATATATTACCTGACTTAGAGTAAACTAGGAACACCTCAACATAGTATCTTGATGCCCTAGTGATGGTACAACGCAGGGAAAACACAGTAGACTGCAGGAGCTCACACACATGCGCCCGCTCAGATTAAAACACACGCTGCATCTCTCTCTAGCAGACGATCACCAAACTTCTGCCTCAAATTCGCGTCTGCTTCCACACCATATCGGTATGACGTCACTTCCTTTATTATTGAGTAATTCTGTATAAAATTATCAGAAATGGAGCCCAGTCGAGCTTACTATAATACATTCATAATCGTTATGAATTTTAATCATAACAACAATCTTGTCAGCAACAGCTGTATACAACCTTTCATCACCAGCTGTATACAATCTTATCATCAACAGCTCTGTACAATCTTATCATCATCAGCTCTATACACTCTTGTCATCAACAGCTCTGTACAATCTTATCATCAACAGCTCATTAAATCTTGTCATCACCAGCTCTATATAATCTTATCATCAACAGCTCTGTTCAGTCTTGTCATCAACAGCTCCAAAAAATCTTATCATCATCAGCTCCATACTCTCTTGTCATCAACAGCTCTACACTGTCGTATACCCGTCATCTTTTACTTAACCCTGAGATGTTTCTAACCTTAAGATACTCATGTTTCTCCACTTACACACCCTCCTCACGAGATATAAATACTGGTTAACAACGGCATACCAAAGGTTTTCAGAATTCTTTCTAATAGTGAACTTATTTTTTCAGGTTCTCGACTAAAAGTAATTCTCATTTATTCTTTTGAATCAATGACGTCCAACCGCTACAAACAAACAATTGATCTCGATTTAAATAAACTGTTGACCACATTGTATCTTCAGTTTGCTAACTGCAGGAAATGCAGACCTGGGATCTTTTATTAGGCTACCCAGTATCCGGAATGTTCCGAAAACCGGAAACAGACACAGTGCAACAAGTAAATTGCATGCAAAATACCCCCTCTGGCTTTCGCTTTTTCATGGCGACGCCACTGATGTGAGACTTTTTTTTTCAAACTAATCAAGCGTGAAAGCGTCTCTTCTCGTGATGTTTGCTCACATTTTATTGCGTTCTTTCTGCACTATTCACATATACTCGTGTGACGAGTCAATATTCTATCATTACATTTACCTGTGCCATCTTTTAACTTTTCTGTGCCCTTTCCTTTCATTTTTCTCACCTCTTCAAGTCTTTGTTGTTTTCGCTTCATAGTTCAAGGTTTCTTGTCATGTCTTGTCCTAATTGACAATCCCTCACTATCACTTGATTGCTGATCTGTTTTGAAGCACATTAACTCCCATCTCTGCAGGGGAGAGTTGTTTGTGTATGGTTACGTCACAGTTTCCGGTCTGAAGTGGCGATACAGGTTACTTGAACCACCTTTGTTAAAGTAAACACAGATGGGGCAATATTTCCCATAAGTCAGGATGGTCAGTTTTCGTGCATTGATAATATGGAGATAAACTGCTAATGTGCCGATAGTAATGTTTAAAACACACGGCAGGCGTTCGAATATGCTTGGCCTATATGAAATATATGAAAATAGACTACTTCTGACTGGAGACTGACCCCTACCTTGGAATCTGGGAGCGGGGGCGAAAAGTCCCTTATAATGTAGCACAATTTTAGACCCTGTCACTGTGTTCTATTGAGTCAAGACAACATTTTCAGACAAGCCAGAACTGAAGAAAAACAGGATTCCAGTAGAGAGGACCGGACTACGTATTGAGAATCTTCTGAGATTAACCACAAAGAAAACTCAAATTTATAATATTGGAAATCACAAAGTCCTCGGAACCAATTAACAAGATCATAAGTGGGATTATCATTTTATATTTTGCATTTGACATGTTTAACTTGCTGGTAGATGTACAGATTCATATGAAGCTGGCAACCTCAGCATATGAAAATGATAGATTCATGAACCACCACAGCAAGCACTGGTGACTGCTTCGTGCAAGTTCTCTCACTCGAAACCAAAAGCAGAGGTAGCCCCAGGATCCAAATGGAGTAGGGTGTGGATGGTAATATATCGATGTATAGAAATGCTCTTCATAACTTTATATGTACATTGTCGTTTTCCGCTGTCTAATCACAATTTTCACCAGATTAACTGGGTTTAACGATGATTTTTCATCCAATCCGCCAGGTTTAACATCGATGCTCAGGGAGGGTAAATTTACTGACAAAAGGCCGGTGAAATTGACAGCGGGACGGCGCTTGACTAGTCTCAGCAAACGGATACATAGCAGAGACATTTGTTTCTTCTCAAAGTGTATGATACCAGCTTGGTACGTGTCTGTAGATCAAGAGCTTGTGGTCTACATTAGATGCCTGCCTTCAAAGGGTTGTGAAGATCCTTGCTTTGACATTCGGAACGGTTACCCCTGCAACAACGCCTGCGATGGGCCCTCATCACAGAAGTCGACGATTGACGGAGCATTTGGCCAACCATTTTCAACATCTGGCCAGATAAGTGCTTTTAATCAGGCAAGGGGAAAAGACCTCACACTTTATAACAACAAATCACCTTCACCATTATTTTTTCTGAAGAAAAAAACTCCATATTTTTAATTTCCTAAACCCATTTATTTATTTGCTCTTGTTAAGTGATAATTGATTATTAAATTTGTTATATATATATACAAATTGATAGTTGATTTAATTATTACAGAGTGAAGTGAACACGTATGAGTCTATTATTTTAATTATATAATACAATAGAGCTACTAAAGTAATATTTTACTGAATAATTCAGTTGGGGGGTTCAGAAACGAGTAAATATACCTTAATCCTCATAGAAGGGGCGGGCAGATAATAAGTTCATGACAACGTATATAATAAGTTCATGACAGCGTAGATAATCTCAGCGTTGTGCTTGATTTCTGAAAAAAATCTTATGAAGACTTCCAAAATAGAAGCACCATCCTTCTATTTACAACTCTGCCAAGTGTAATCTTGAGCGAAGGGAGATACCTTTGAAGACCCCTACTGTTTACTCTAAATTGTGGCCATTGTTGGACCATCAATGCAGAGCAGGGGAGGCAACCCCGTGACATCCCAAAGACATTATGTCAAAAAGGCCTGCAGAAAAACTTCGAGGTAGCAAGCGACCATACGACTGCCATGGCGTCTCTTTATAAAATTCAAACACTGTTTCTACAGGAAGACCAAGAAAAAAAAAAAAAAAAAACATTTACAGGTAAATGTACAGGTCCGAAGCACGCCAGATAAATGGTCCCATACCTTTATGACACATAAATATACCACTTAGGCGAAGTACCGTTCGATCACCCAGATATTGACGTCTCAGTCTTCATCAAGGCCATAGCTTCTCTCACTTCAACTGCGTCTCACGAACAAAAACTTAAACAGTTTATCTTCAGTGTTGTCTACGATGTGAATTTTTGTACAACTACACTTAATATGACTAAAACCCACATCCGTGGTTACAGCGTAACTCCCCGTGTCTCTCGTTCTGACTAATTAGCTTCCTGACATGCCCGTATTTTTACAAAAACTGTCTTGCCAAAAATAATTTCAGTTACAAGTTTAATAAAATCTTACATACCCAGTGCTGCTTGCTGCCGGATGTGCACGGCCATCCGCTAAAAAAACCAAAAACAAGCAAAAACCTTGAGAACTTACGAACTCTTTTTAATTGTAACCTTATCAATATCATCACCTGGAGAAAACAACTGGAGTTAGAAAAGACACGGATAAAGAAGATATAAGCGACCTTGAGCGGATGGTACAAGATAGCAGGGTTTGGAAGGTATAAGTTTAAGTCCTATACTCAGCGTGGGGATCTCAACGGTACAGAGTGAATACATATCTTCTTTTCATATCATTTTCTTGTTACTCTCCACTGTTACTTATTCATGTAACCTGGCCTATCGGAAATAGAACATCTAGGCCACATTCAAAATGATGCGCATTACCAGCTCAACAGAAGAGAACAAGTGGTAATCTTCAGACTTCGCGCAGATCACAACAGATTGGGATACCATCTACTCAACAAGTTACAAATAGGAACTACTGATGAGTGTGACTGTGGCACGAATAGAATAACTGCTGAATGTCTACTTCAGAGGTGCCCAAAATATAAGGAACAGATAAAACACATTTGGCCATCAACAGTACCATTCCTGGAAAAATACGGAGATGACAACAACCTCAAACTGATCGCGGCTTTCTCTGAAAATATTCAAGATGACGACTGAGAGTAAAAGAAGACGAATATCGCTGACTTTGTTTATCTCCTCCCTACCTATTATCTCTGTAAAGTTATCCTCCTCCCTACCCATTATCTCTGTAAAGTTATCCTCCTCCCTACCTATTATCTCTGTATAGTTATCCTCCTCCCTACCTATTATCTCTGTATTATCTCTGTAAAGTTCCCTACCTATTATCTTGTTATCCTCCTCCCTACCTATTATCTCTGTAAAGTTATCCTCCTCCCTACCTATTATCTCTGTAAAGTTATCCTCCTCCCTACCTATTATCTCTGTAAAGTTATCCTCCTCCCTACCTATTATCTCTGTAAAGTTATCCTCCTCCCTACCTATTATCTCTGTAAAGTTATCCTCCTCCCTACCTATTATCTCTGTAAAGTTATCCTCCTCCCTACCTATTATCTCTGTATAGTTATCCTCCTCCCTACCTATTATCTCTGTATAGTTATCCTCCTCCCTACCTATTATCTCTGTATAGTTATCCTCCTCCCTACCTATTATCTCTGTATAGTTATCCTCCTCCCTACCTATTATCTCTGTATAGTTATCCTCCTCCCTACCTCTGTATAGTTATCCTCCTCCCTACCTATTATCTCTGTATAGTTATCCTCCTCCCTACCTATTATCTCTGTATAGTTATCCTCCTCCCTACCTATTATCTCTGTATAGTTAATTATCTCTGTATAGTTATCCTCCTCCCTACCTATTATCTCTGTATAGTTATCCTCCTCCCTACCTATTATCTCTGTATAGTTATCCTCCTATTATCTCTGTATAGTTATCCTCCTCCCTACCTATTATCTCTGTATAGTTATCCTCCTCCCTACCTATTATCCTGTATTTATCTCTCCCTATCTATTATCTCTGTATAGTTATCCTCCTCCCTACCTATTATCTCTGTATAGTTATCCTCCTCCCTACCTATTATCTCTGTATAGTTATCCTCCTCCCTACCTATTATCTCTGTATAGTTATCCTCCTCCCTACCTATTATCTCTGTATAGTTATCCTCCTCCCTACCTATTATCTCTGTATAGTTATCCTCCTCCCTACCTATTATCTCTGTATAGTTATCCTCCTCCCTACCTATTATCTCTGTATAGTTATCCTCCTCCCTACCTATTATCTCTGTATAGTTATCCTCCTATTATCTCATGTATAGTTTTCCTCCCTACCTATTTATCACTGTATAGTTATCCTCCTACTTTTATTCAAATTATCCTCCTCCCTATGTATTATCTCTGTTTCTAATCCTCCGTCCCTACTCTATTTCTCTGTATAGTTATCCTCCTCCCTACCTATTATTCTGTTATAGTTATCCATCCCTACCTTTGATCTTGTTCCATTATTTCCTTCCTATTTCTCTTATTGTTATCCTCCTCCCTACCTATTATCTCTGTAAGAATTATCCTCCTCCCTTCCTATTATCTCTGTATAGTTATCCTCCTCCCTACCTATTATCTCTGTATAGTTATCCTCCTCCCTACCTATTATCTCTGTATAGTTATCCTCCTCCCTACCTATTATCTCTGTATAGTTATCCTCCTCCCTACCTATTATCTCTGTATAGTTATCCTCCTCCCTACCTATTATCTCTGTAAAGTTATCCTCCTCATTTATTCTCTCATCATAGTACACTTCTACTTTATTCAAATCTCAGTTTCAAATTCCGTCTACTCATATTTTAGCTTCGTGCCATTTTTAGCGCCATCACATTCTGATCTTCTTCCATTATTTCTTTCATTTCACTTACTTCTACTTTTATTGGACTAAAAATGGAAGAATTATATTTCAGTTCTGTAAATGACATGTAGTCCTTGTAGCAAGTCTAATTTGTCTTTTAAAGTCCACTTTTAATTTGTACTACTGTACTTGTGTGTTTCCATTCAGGTCGTCTTGTTTGTTTATTGTAATTTTTTTTTTTTCTTGCTTCGAATGATGACGTGAAAATAAAAATGTATGGCGATCAACAGAAAGCCTTTATTTTTAACAGAGTTTTGGTGAGCCACGCCCCTTCAACCACAATGTCCGTCAATATTAGGATATTAGGACGCTTGTCCAAACATAAAAGACCTTACAGTTCTGTATAAAGTTCGTTGGTTCGTATAACTGTTAAGTGCAACAAATTGTTAAAGCTCCAGGGACCTGTGATCTACATAATTGTACACAATCCTCCAAGCCTGTCCCTCTAGGGGCGATACTTTAGAAACACGTGGTCCCACTTTTCGCTAATCTTCCCATCTTCCACGAGAGTTTCAGTGTATGGAAAAATAAATACATTGAACCTGGCACTGAGAGAAACTCGGTTCTCGTGACTAATGTAATCTTCTGTTACTCTATTTCCTGTCATTGTTTTATCGTTTCGTAACAATCGATCTTAGATGACATGACAGTAGATATTCAGCGACTGCAATAGTGCAGGACACACATTTGCAAAAATTAGCATACTTTATATTCTTAGAACTCCATGTGCAAATACAGTATATATAATAACGCTATCACGCACACCGAGAACACGAGTCTATAGTATTACAGGACAGTCCTAATCGTGGAGTTCCCAGAGTAAGAAACAAAGAGGGACACCAAAGAACACACAAAGAAGGGACGAACTTTTAAAATTATTATTTTTCGACTTCTACATGTCTCAACAACCCTTGGTCAACTTATGCCTCTGAGAACAACGTTTGAAGTTTGACGAAACTTGTTTTATGTACTGTTATCAATCGTGTTGTCTTTCTGCTACATTTGTATTACACCACTACTTCATTTAACTTTCAACCTTAGCTGTGGTTGAAAGTTAATGCACTCTCTCGAAAATAGAAAAAAGTGCGCATATAACGGTGTGCAAAAATGTGACTGACCGACCGACCGTCCGACCGACCAAGTACTTATGGCGGCAATTATGTATTTTGATGACGATGGTTTCAGGGTTTAGCATCCATGCCCGGTTAACATTCTGCCCTTCCTTTCTCTCATCTTTTATACTGAATCTAATTATTCTTACCTGCAGTTTAAATATTAATTTAAACAACGTGATAAAAATAAAATAACAGCATACTCACGTTTACATTATCATCTAATTATAATAAAAATATGAAAGGTCGACAAGGACAAATATCCTCATCAAATCATACAAAAAATTTGTATGGAGTATTGAAAAGTCACTTTCTATTTTAAATTATAATTTCTTGACTCCTACCCAACTAATTTATAGAAACCAAACGTCAAAATAAAGTGAATGACCTGTCATTTTATGACATGAAATGCTATGATACAATAGCATGGCAACTCAGCGTGTGGTGTGATCTGTATAGCACATGACTTTATAGCGGGTAGTAACTTTTGCTGTCTCTTGTGACGTCAGCAGACTGGCTATGTTAAACCGTGTTTTTTCTGAAGGGAGCGTTAGCAGACTGGCAGCTAGCTATACTGGCCAAACACGTGGCCATTCGGCGTCAGTTTTGTATTTTTGTTTGGATTTTATTTTTAAAACGTTCTCATTCTTTGTCGGCCGTTATTATTTTGACAAAGCTCGAAACAGGGTTGGTGTAAGATTAAGGCTAGCTGTGTTATTAGCTGAAAGCGAACAGGAATTACAAGAACTAGTGAAGCAAGTGAACAGCATAAGTCATGAATATGGACTCGACATTAATATTGAGAAAACAAAAACTATGATAATTAGCAAAACAGACGATAAACCAACATTAAAGATAAGCGTAAATGGGGAAATCCTGGAACAAGTCAAGAGCTACGTATATCTTGGTCATATAATAACAGAAACACAACGGGCTGATCACCCGTTTGCCAGTCACTTCGATTACGGAAACAACAGCAAATGGGTTGATTTGCCGTTGCCCTAAAGACGCCACTAGGCGTGATGGGAAACAATGGCAAAGAAAACCTATCTGCTGTTGCCTTAAGACGCCACTAGGCGTAATGGCCACTAACTGCTTTGACGGTCGGTGGCTAAGGACGGAAGAAGAGAAGAAGATAATAACAGAAGATGGCAGATGTGAAACAGAAATCAAGAAGAGAATAGGAATGGCCAAAGCTACATTCAACAACATGAAACATATACTGACATCCAAACAGTTATCTCATAAATTAAAACTGAGAATCATAAAGTGTTATATATATTCTGCATTCTGTATGGTGCAGAAACATGGACGATGAATAAGCATTTGGAAGAAAGAATTGAGGCTCTTGAAATGTGGATATATAGAAGAATGGGGCGTATCTCATGGAAAGAGATGAAAACAAATAAGGAGGTCCTAGAAAATCTAGGTATGAAAAGAGAACTAATGAGGGAGGTCAAAGTTCGGCAGTTAAAATACTTTGGCCACATAAAAATGCATAACACCTTGCAGAAGACCATAACAGAAGGGAGAGTTGAAGGCAAACGTGCAAGGGGAAGACAACGCTATAAGTGGGAAGATAACATCAAGAGATGGACAGGAAAGAGTCTATCAGAGTGCACCACCAAGACAAGAGACAGAAGACGTTGGAGATCAATTACAGCCAACCTTCGTTGTGGAGATGGCAACTGATGATGATGATGTAATGTAAATACGCTGGAAATGATAAAGTCATTCCATGACGACATGAAGGGAACAGTCCAGTATGCTGGAAGCACATCACAGCCCTTTGACATACGCAGTGGCGTTAAACAATGCTGCGTTCTGGCTCCAACTCTCTTCGGAATCTTCTTTGCCTTACTCTTGAAACATGGATTCAGAGATGCAACTGAAGGAATATGCCTTCACACTAGGTCAGATGGCCGTCTGTTTAATCTCGCAAGGTTGAAGGCAAAAACAAAAATCAAAAGGGTCAATATAAGAGACTTGTTATTCGCTAATGACGCTGCAGTCGTCACTCAAAGCCAACAGGAGCTTCAGAGCTTGATGAATCGCTTCACCCAAGCATGCAAGGACTTTGGCCTCACAATAAGTCTAAAGAAAACAAATGTGCATGTAACAGGATATGGGTGCTGCACCAGTTATCATTATCGATAACTATGAATTGGCAGTGAACCCCACTTCACATACCTGGGGTCTACCATCAATGACAAACTCTCCCTGGGCACATAAATTGACAGCCGCGATGGCAAAGCTGCAGCAACCTTTGCACGCCTCATATCGCGTGTTTGGGGAAACTCCAAACTCACAACGAAGACCAAAGCTGCGGTATATAACGCCTGCGTCACCGGCACACTTCTATATGGTAGCGAGATATGGACATCCTATGCTAAGCAAAAAAGAAGGCTCAATACCTTCCATCTACGGTGTCTATGCCACATGCTCATCATGTCGTAGAAAGATAAAGTGACAAATGTCGAGGTGTTGTCACGTGCTGGCTTTCAAAGCATGTATACACTGCTTAGACAGCGCAGACTACGCTGGTTTGGCCATGTCCGCCGCATGGAAGATGATCGCATCCCGAAATATATCTTCTACGGACAACTGGCAGATGGCAAAAGAACAGTTGGGCCACCGCAGGTGAGATTCAAAGATGTGTGCATGAGGGCACTGGACATAAATCCAGCAATCTGGGAGGATGAAGCTGCCGATCGCACCAAGTGACGATGCCATCTGCGGCGCCACCACAGATTGGGCGAAAAGAAGCTCACACAACAAGCAGAAGAGAGGACAAACGTCGAAAAGAACACGAGGAAAATAAGCAGCTCAGTGCTGTCACCTAAGGGGCGCATTCCCATAGTCAGTTATGGCTGAAGGGGTTATTATTATAATGTAAATATAGATAGCCAGACGAGCAAAATGGGTCAACATGGCGGATTTTGTCAACATTCGTTGCCTTTTTTCCTTTGTTTTGGTCTATTTGGTTTCTAGGGGGAAAAAAATATTTGTCATACGGCAGTTATTGCTCATTCTGTCTACATTTGTTTCATGTATTTTATATATATATATATATATATATATATATATATATATATATATATATATATATATATATATATGTATATATATGTATATGTATATATGTATATGTATATATGTATATGTATATGTATATGTATGTATAAGGGCTGGGATTGAATAATCGAATTTCTTTAATTCAAGAGTTATCGATCAATTTCGAACAAATTGAACAAATTCATTATTATTAATTTATAAATATTTATTTCTTAAAGAGGGCGCTGAGTATCATGTAAAATGTAAAAAATACCACGCACCATCTTAACCAATCAGATGAGCTCAGTTCGTATGTTGGTGATGCTACTGAATTTGCTGAAAATTGTGTTCTAATGTGCATGTGTTTTTGATAGATCACTATTCTGCACTAACATTTGTGCTGTTTTAATTATAAATTGTGGGTTTAATTAATTTAAACAAGAACCAGCATGTCTGGTAAATCAAGTGTGGTGACGACAGGCACAAGGCCAAATGTTGATTTAAAAGTTACGTAGGTCTGTCACGTTGGAAGATGAGATGAACGTACGTCGTAGAATAGAAGGTAGTGAGACCCGTCCTAATGTGTGTAGAAGTTTGCCTCCTTCCACTGTTAAAGCCAAGAAATGAGAAGGCGGCGCTGGAGATGGATGAGACACACAGTGAGAAAACATTTTGATAGCGTTACCAGACAATCCCTGTTTCCTGAGAGAGCGGTAGAAACAGATTAAAGATCACATAGAGAAGAGAACTGGAGACAGACATGAAGAAGATGTGGACAGACCTTGAGCTGATGGCACAGGACAGGAAGACTTGGTATACGTCTGCTGAAGGCTTATGCTTCTCTGGGAGGAGAAAGGAGAAAAGAAAAGAAGAAGACTGTGACAACTAAAATGAAAAATGCAGATTAAAAAAAAAAACTGTCAAGGCAACATGCTGCGACAATAAGCGCAACGCAATTGGGTTACAGTAGAAATAAACTGTTGTAAGCGTACAAGATGTTATTTGTATAAAACGGTCAAACGTGAAAGTCTAAAATAGACCAATACAGGGAGCCGTGTGCAATGTTTGTTCTCTGAGGGAACATAGAGACTTTGAGCGTCAACCATTCAAATCGCGATAAAAAATACAATGCAATTTTGATCTTAAATAAAAGTGGGTAAAAAAAAGTACCCACATTCGTCAATTATAAAAGTGAAGTCTCCTCTGACACAATGGATGATGGATGATTTGATGAAATGGGAAAAAAAATAATGTGATTATTGCTCCCTCAGGCATGTCGTAAGAGGCTGACCACCTCTTCATGTAAACACATGTTAAAAGGAAACCATCAGGCCAAGAGCTCAAAGAGTTCTCTAATGCAGGTTTCCTGCAAGGCGCCAGCTGCTGTAATGACAGACATCAGGGACGTCTCGTTCAAAGGCAAAGATAATATCATAAAGACAAGAACGAGAGTCAACACGAGCATCCTCTGAACACCCAATACGGGCCTCATTACATTCCTATCAGCGCACGAGCTCGAGATCAATAATTTGTGTTTGAAGGAACAAGTTTCAGACGTTTTCTAATATACACACACAAATATATGGCTAATGTCTTTTTCTATCTTTTTTTTTTTTTGGTGAATTTTTTTTTCAACTTAGAACAAGGCATAAACCACAGACACAAGACATAATGTTGCTACTTCTGGACATGGCGTGCTGTAAAGATTATTCTTGTACTAATTTTATTTAGCAGACAACGAAAGAAGACACACAATGTGGATTAATTAGGACTTGCGTGGGTTTTTGTGGGTCTTTGTGAGTGACGTATCATGGTATGCTTTTTTTTTGTCTTTTCATCTCTTTTAATCAACCATTCTAATTTAGTTTGGGCTTCAAAGGTCAAGAAAATTGGGATTAGATGTAGGGAAATTAGAATTATCTTGATTGAAGAATCATGCAAACTAAATGGTTCTCTACTTCATTAGCTTTCACTGGTGGCATTAAGTGTCGTTAGATAAATGTAGGGGGTGGTTCAAAGCTTTTCTTGTAGTTATTACAACAATGCACATAGTTTCATTAGTCTGGAAAGGTAAAAATATATAGTAACGTTATATAGTAAAAATATGTAATTCAGGTTTAGTCTTAAAGTTAAGTACATGTGTGTCAATCTTTCTTCATCATCATCATCTTCATCAACATCATTATCACCATCATCGTCATCATCATCATCATCGTCAACATCTTCATCATTATTATCATCATCGCCATCATTATCATCATCTTCATCATCACCATCATCACCATCTTCATCATCATCATTGTTGAGAGATATGGGGTATGAGAAGGGTCCTCTCTTTTGCTTGACCATCAGATGTTGGTGAGTTCACCAATAATATTAAACGTTGTCTAAATATTCAAATGTGTTCAATTAACTGGATCAAATACTCTAGGGGTATATTTGAAATGTAGAATACATAAGTTCATCTTATGAACACAAGTTCTTTGAATAATTACCCTCGTAAGCCAGTGGTTGAAGTGTTGATAATTTATTGAATAATACACTTGGTTGAACAATATACTTCAGTTTTATAATACATTGTAGTTCCATTTTGGCGGTCATTCTTACAACTTTAACTAATCTCGTCAGTATGTGAGTCGACCTATTATAATCATAATATGAGGCATCATAGGCCACGGTCTGGTGCAAACATGCACATACGAGTATATCTTCTTCGTCTGTTACTTCATCGTGACGATACTCACGAAGCATATATATATATATATATATATGAAAATTCATTGGTACAAATGCTATCCATCCTTTTAATAGCGTACTCTTATATGTGTGCAGAACACAGAATCCATAAATGGCTAATATGCCATATATCGAATTAATCCTACCTCAAAACATTTTGTCTCTGTCAAAAACAGACGTAATAAAAAAAAGTGGTTATACCACACAAACGTAAGCGGCTATGCCACACTTGATAAGAAACACTCCCTGAACGCTCAAAGGCGTATCACAGACTGACTTTATTTCTTACAGCGCTGATTTCTGTAATAATTTGTTTTACACAACGGGGTTCCCAGCACCCCATATTAATAATAATAATAATAATAACTAGTATTATTATATTAATTAACTCTGTAGCTTGTGGTGACACTGAATAACACAAATTTGATTTATAAACAAGCAAGTTAATGGCAATTATTTCCAAGACGTAATTAATTCAGGGAACAATTTTTGTATGATTTATTTGTCGTAAGGGTCCTGGCTTTAAGATTTGATGTCAACTTTTATATGAGCAGTCTAAAAAATAGAATCGTCTAGTTCCCAAAGGTCTTTTAAGAGAGAAAGAAAGATTACGACCACTACACTCTCGGGTCAGAATGACCCCTTTTGCTGCTGCACAGCAGAGTGCTACGACCAGAGTTGGTTCTCATGCAAGACGCCAGCCATCTCATATATATTTATTTTATAATTTAAATCATTTTTGTATATCTTCTGCGCACGCAGACAAACACGCACACACAATTTTTAAATTTTTGTGTATATATTTATTTCTAACGTAATACAATTGCAATGCTTATTTCAGATATGAAAAGAATGCACAGTTAAAATTTTTAATTAACCGGTGTACAAATTGTAATACAGTAAATGATAGGGAAAGTTATTTACAGTAAGCAAATGACAACAACTTTATATATAATAAACAATTAAAGACGTAACATATCCTAGTTATAACCCATTAGGAGCTGGACAAAATATTTGTATCCAATAATTTATAAAAGTACTTCATGGGCTCCTGAAGAGGTGGTTGCCGTATAGGTTTATCTTACTTGACGATACTGCTAACCGCGAGAACAACCTAACCATGGTCTTCTCCTAGAGTTTCAAGTTCCAGAACTCACCGACGTAATACGCTGTCTTAGAAGATTGCCATTACAGTGGTACTCATTTATGTCACAGATCTCTCTGGCTATCTCCGCACCCAGCCATAGCGATGCAGCACAGCAAATTCCATGTCATTATTAATAATCGCCATAGTAACTGTGCACACCAAATTCCCTGTCATTATTAATAATTACCACAGTAACGGAGCATATCAAATTTCCTCTCATGATTAATAAACGCCGCAGTAATGGTGCACACTAAATTACCTGTCATGATTAATAAAAGCCGCAGTAATGGTGCACACAAAATTACCTGTCATGATTAATAAACGCCACTGTAATGATGCACACCAAATTACCTGTCATTATTAATAATCGCCACAGTAATGGTGCACATCAAATCTCCTCAGATAGAGAGGAAGGGCAGAATGTCAGACGGGCCTGCGTGCCCAATTCTTAACCCTTTGAAAATAAAGTTCGTTCGTTCCTCTCATTATTAATAAAGGCCGCAGTAATGGTGCACATCAAATCTTCTCTCATTATTAATAAAGGCCGCAGTAATGGTGCACATCAAATTACCTGTCATTATTAATAAAGGCCGCAGTAATGGTGCACATCAAATTACCTGTCATTATTAATAAAGGCCGCAGTAATGGTGCACATCAAATTATCTGTCATTATTAATAAACGCCGCAGTAATGGTGCACATCAAATTACCTGTCATTATTAATAAACGCCGCAGTAATGGTGCACATCAAATTACCTGTCATTATTAATAAACGCCGCAGTAATGGTGCACATCAAATTACCTGTCATTATTAATAAAGGCCGCAGTAATGGTTGGTGCACATCAAATTACCTGTCATTATTAATAAAAACCGCAGTAATGGTGCACATCAAATTACCTGTCATTATTAATAAAGGCCGCAGTAATGGTGCACATCAAATTACCTGTCATTATTAATAAAGGCCGCAGTGATGGTGCACATCAAATTACCTGTCATTATTAATAAAGGCCGCAGTAATGGTGCACACTAAATTACCTGTCATGATTAATAAAAGCCGCAGTAATGGTGCACATCAAATTACTTGTCATTATTAATAAACGCCGCAGTAATGTTGCACATCAAATTACCTGTCATTATTAATAAACACCGCAGTAATGGTGCACATCAAATTACCTGTCATTATTAATAAAGGCCGCAGTAATGGTGCGCATCAAATTACCTGTCATTATTAATAAAGGCCGCAGTAATGGTGCACATCAAATTACCTTATCATTCATCATTAACTCTGCAGACAGCCCCAATAGCAGTGCTCGTTCAATTTACAGAATTTGGTTGTTATATCCGTGGAGGATCAAGTGAGGGCTATCACTGAGGCAAGGGAACAGTGTTTGAAGAGAATATCTGACAGCCAGCAAGGCACGACACAGTTAACAGGTACGTATCACTTACCTAGATACAAAAAAAGAACACGTTTCTTTGGTAATCTCTCTCTTTTTCTTTCTCTCTCGCTCTCTCTCTCTCTCTCTTTCTCTCTCTCTCTCTCTCTCTCTGTTAGGTAGATACAGTTTTGTTTACACACATGCTAATGTAGTTCTAAAATTAAATCTCTCATATGTGACCTGGCGGTTAAGTTTACGTTGAAAAACTAGTCTAAGGAGACATAACTGATATGAGACATGAACGGCTGTTCTACAGGTTGATTGGAAAGTCCCTCGCTATTTTATAATGTTTATATCTTCATTTCTAATCAGCTAATGTACATCAAACAAACATCACAATCAAGAGAATTAAATGGTATTTATTGATATCAAGCCAGCAGCAATGTTTGCTGTCACGTGACACGCCAGTATTTTTGGCAAATTTCGTTATATTTTATTTTATTTCTGGAATTGAAAAAAAAAACAACAACAACATTATTACTAAAATGGCAGCTATTACACCTTACTTGGACATTGTTTCATGTATATCCAATGGATACAAGTGAGGATTCATGTATATCCAATGGATACAAGTGAGGATTCATGTATATCCAATGGACACAAGTGAGGATACACACATTTTAAATAGTGCGTGACTAATCAAAATTATCCTGTCTAATTTTATTATTATTGTGCGAAGGACAATACTAGGATGGGGTTTCCCCTGATATCAATCGGGTAATGTACGGCAATCTCCGATAACTGTGACTAAACATTTAAATCCTCTCGAGTCTCGGTTGGGGGTAGGTTAAGCGGATGAAGGGGCCTCTATCTTGTCGGCTGTCTCTTCGTGTAGGTTTAGATGTGGTTTGCACTGACTGCTGGGTCCCACCTCCCTACTTAGTGGCAACCATCTGTTGCAGTCCACGGCTGCAGTTTGATATCCCCATCTCTCGGACTCATGATTCCAGATACCTCCAAATTCTCAAATGCTGTTAACACTGCATTCTACGTTTTACTGTAACGATACACCAAACTACGTAATCCTCAACATGACCAAAAAATTTGAAAACTAAATATAACTAATTGTAATAAATGCAACTGAATATAATAAATAAAACAAACAGTAATAACGCCAAAATATGGAGAGAAGAATTGGAGACATGATTTCAAGCATGGAAGGAGAAGGCATGCAGACAGCCTTCGCGGTTGGTACAGACCAGGTAGTGGACGTAGCGGGCTGACTGTGTCTATGTCTCAGCGTGAGTGGGGGGGGGGGGGGGGGGGGCGGCTTAATGGCAGGATAATAGATAACAGAAAATCAGAAGAAAAGTTATCCAGTAGACTAACAAATATTTACAAATCGACATCAATAATTAATAGCATATTTTCAGAACCGGGAAGTCAACAGAAAATATTGTATGGGCTTCTAAGATTGTGAATACCTCGGCTTTACAGGGACAATCTTCTCAATTTGGAAGTCTGACAGAGCTCGCCGGATGGACAGGATGGACACACAGTAAACCAGATCGAGCGCTTAACTTTGGACAGGAAATGAGACGCAGCCTGCAGGATAAGTGAAAAACTGTGAGCCGACGGATTAACGGATCAATACTTCTTAAGAGGAGCTTTGCCAATAAAATTGACGATTTTCAGAAATACAGCAATACTGAATGAAAAAAATTGCCTAGAAAAATCACAAGCAGCCAATAAAAGCTGGGGTTGATTGCCACGTCCTGTAAAGGATAAGCAACTAACTAACAGCAATAAGAACCAAGTACAACTGTGACGTTATTGCCTTCACACTTAATTAGTTTCCAAAAAAAGTCTCACTTCAGCGGCGTCGCCATGTAAAAGCGAAAGCCAGAGGGGGTATTTTGCATGCAATTTACTTGTTGCACTGTGTCTGTTTCCGGTTTTAGGAACATTCCGGATACTGGGTAGCCTAATAAAAGATCCCAGGTCTGCATTTCCTGCAGTTAGCAAACTGAAGATACAATGTAGTCAACAGTTTATTTAAATCGAGATCAATTGTTTGTTTGTAGCTGTGACGGTATGCCTCCCCTGCTTTGCAGTAGTGGTCCAACAGTGGCCAAAACTCAAGAGTATCTTAAATGGGTTTCAAAGATGTCTACCTTCGCACAAGATTACTCTTGGCAGAGATGTAGATAGAAGGGTAATGACACTTCTATCACAAAGGGAGTCTGCGCAAGATATTCAGATAAGCGAAAACAATGCTGCTTTGGCTTAGCCCGTTAATTCTAGAATCTGCCGACCACTTTTGTGAAGAATTAAGCAATGGTTTATGTTAGCTCGTTTAAACCCCCACCTCTGATTAACTCAGGGGAATTCTTATGATTCTGGTATAGCTCAGTTTAGAGTGTGTGTAGTAAATTGACTAAAACAAACATGCAGTAACTTTAAAATGGTTAAATCTAAGTTAAATTTGTAAATTTACAAATAACAAAATTTAATAATCACTTAAGTTTTAACAGTTTGAAAATAATTTGAATAGTTTTGGATCAAGAAAAGTTATCATCACGGTCGTGATAGGAGGTAAATTGTTACAAGAAGTTCAAGTGGCAGTATATATTGAACTTAGCTGCCAATGACGGTTCTGCTCCTTCTGATGGGTTGGTTCTTTTTACACTGCTCACACTCGTCGCTGGTCAATGTTGTCGGGTGTAGCTCGTTTACCAGAAATGTCAAGGAGTGTCTACAAAGATGGTCCCTCGTCTTAAAGCTTAGGCCACTGTTCCCTTCTTGTTCCAGAGATAGTACTTTCTGCTGGTACCACCAATAACTATGATAAAGAATAGAAACGAAACGCTCTTCTGAGTATTGCGTTTCCCAACACATACTTATGTGTCCCTTTTCTTCTTTTCTACCATCCCATTTATCTCAGAATTTACCCTCGATGAGAATTAAATTTAATCCCTCGGGATAAAAACTTTCTTTTACATTTAAATTGAATAGCTTTAGCTTTACATTACATTTAAATGAAAAGGTTAATAGTACTGATAGAATATTTTTACACTTACATTTCCACTGATTGACAAGTGTTCACAATATAAATTGAATACGTTTTCATTTATGTTTACACTGATTTGAAAAGTTTGAAACTTCCATTAAATTTAAAGTGCATATGTTAACATCGACATTTACACTAGTTTGAAACTGTAAGTATTATACCTAGAATGTACACCATTGCTTTCATCTTTTCCTCCCTGCTCCATATGGAATCTGGGACTACTTTATGCTTTTAGTTCTCTTTAAGAAACTATCAATAAAGCAATCCCCAGCCCTGGCAGTGGTGGTTCATGAAACATCATTCTATACGCTGAGGTTGCCAGCCTCAAATGACTGGGACATCCACTAGCGATTTTTACTTATTAAAATTCACATGGTAATGTACATATATATGTCTGTTCACATGTTAGTAATAAAATATAGAATGTAAAATCCCAACTTACGCCAATCCTGGCTCACAGACCTTTTGCTCAGATGAATAAAAGGCACTGGCAGTTGCCTTATTACACGTGTACTTGGGGTCGTTAATTGAACTTTAATTTCCTTTCTGACTCCGTGTATTTCCTTCAGTTTCCTCAGACAGCGGCTTTCCTTATTAAAATGATAAAGATTTTCTGGGTTGTTTTTTGTAAGTCCTGATAAATACTCAAATAAAAGGTGTCCTGTCTGATAAAATGGAATTCTGATTTCTAGGCTTCACTCTGGCAAGGTATGGTGTCTTGGCAAGCGATCTTCACAGTAGTTTTGACTGACTGAAGCGTGAGGTTATATTCACTGCCTTCCCACGCATTCGTTGTTATGAAGCTCAAATGATCAGGCGATCTGAAAATGGGCTGTAAACATCCGATTGCCGGCAGGCGAACTTACAGACATATCGGTAATCTCACACGACAATGTGTGTAAGATGTAACAAATTATTACTTTCGCTAAAGTAATGTCTTATTTGTTGCTTGAGCACACACAAAATCCGTCTCTTTACAACCTTGGCGGAGACGCACCCGTGCCTCATCAGTGATTAAGCCGATTGCGCTGGGCGATGTACGTGTTAATCTGTGTACTGATATCGGCCACGCCTGCGATTAACCAACTTGGTTGTCGATAACGTTCTCTCAGCTGCTCCTGCAAATCTTTAGTATTATCATCCACCGGGAGTGTCAGATAAACAGACAAGACACAATATACTGAAAGTAGCGAAAGAATTTAGATACGAACTATCTGCTACTTAGCAGAGAAAGAAAGAAAGAAAGTGTGACAATTGAAAGCACACAATAAAATCCGTATCACAAATGTACCGATTCCTGCCGGAGTGAAACAGAGATTAGGAAAAAAGAATGGGTCGCCCTAATCCATTATGTGACAACAACATACACAACATTACAGCAAACACACAAGGAATAACTTTAACGTGAATCTGAGAGAAAGCTTTCAAATTTTGGAGAACCTTATTGAGGCAACCTTCGACAACTTTGGACGCTGCATTCAGAATATTACGGAATTCATGCGAATAGGTTCTTGGCTAAACATAATAAGCAGAAAAAATGGCTCGTGCAGAATATGTATAACCTGACGAGAAAAAGAAACTCAATCAAAGTCAACGACTTCAAACAATAAGAAGGATAATCATAATTTCAGGGCACATTGTACAGTCAGACAGCAGAATTTGAACAAGAGCGCCAGACAAACATTTTTGGGGAAGACCAGAGTGGAACACTTTTAACTAAAAACTCCAGTCACGAATCACACGAAACAACAAAACATCAGAATGATTGGGAAGACCAGGACGGAACACTGGTACAATAAAACTCTAGGCACGATATCCACAAAACATCAGAATGATTGGGAAGACCAGGATGGAACACTGGTACAATAAAATTCTAGGCACGATATCAACAAAACATCAGAATGATTGGGAAGACCAGGACGGAACACTGGTACAATAAAACTCTAGGCACGATATCAACAAAACATCAGAATGATTGGGAAGACCAGGACGGAACACTGGTACAATAAAACTCTAGTCACGATATCAACAAAACATCAGAATGATTGGGAAGACCAGGACGGAACACTGGTACAATAAAACTCTAGTCACGATATCAACAAAACATCAGAATGACTGGGAAGACTTTTGTTGTTCTCCGTGTTAACAGAGGGAATTAGAGGAAGATGATAGTTTCCGTCATAAAACGTCATCATTTCGTGGTTACACTCAGCAGAAAGACAAATATTAATAGGTCTTTGTCAGCTTGTTCGACCAGTTAAAAAACAGAGTGCTGAATTTATTGTTTTCTAAATTTTCTTGTTTGATCGGTCTACATTTTGATTGCTTAAAATGAATTATTAACACTAATAATGTATTGATAGAATGACTGACAATCTGATATTGATTACAGTGAGAAACTATTGCAACACTGTCTGGGATGGTCTTATGTGCTGGCTACCAACGCCTGCCGGTGAAACAGCAGAGTTACAATGTGCCTGGTACGTGAACAAGTTCTACCTTCACGGTGAGTATCAGGTGAACTTCTTATAATATATCCAACATGTACATGTAATATTAGGATTTTTAAATCGGCCGGCGTGATGTTGACCACGTCACCCCTAGTGTGCCGACGGTCAAGAAAATATGGGCCTAACACCATATTCCCAATATGCCTCAATAGGCGTGTAACGGGATCCATATTATTGGAAAGATTCGATGCAGGATTCCTCCATGATGAGTCACGTGATGTGGAGATCTTAAACACTTTAAGAATTGAGAAAGGAACTTTCGTTCTTTCAAGAAACGAGCATGCTGTCATTCAAGAAAGGACCGATAATTTATTATCAGAAAAGGAACTTTTATGCATTTAAGCAGGGATAATTCCGCCATTCGAGAAAAGAACATTCAAGGAAGAAACATGCATTCATTCTTTCATTTACTCATTCAAGAAAATAACATGAAAAGGGCCATTCACTCATTCATTCAAGAAAGGTACATTCAGTCATTCAATATATGAATATTTATTTATTTAAGAAAAGATCATTCAGGAATTCATTTGCGACAAGAATGAATAGAGATAGTTGATGATAAAAGGAACACAGAGAAGTAAGTACTTGGAATGTCATGACAAGAGGATAACAGAAAGGAACAATTCTGAATTGGCATTACTATAGAAAGATAGATTTAACTTCCTGGATAAATGCCTGGGGGGAAAAAAGGTATTAGAATTTTACTAGAATTCTGAAAATATAAACTGCTGTTAACGGAATTTGAATGTCAGAAACCATTAAGCCTGACAGATGATGACGGTGACCTAGTTTGATGACCTAATTTCAGAAATTAATGCCTGGTATCCAAATAGTAAATGAAAAGCCAGGTTGGCTTGAGAACATTTAATCAGACTTTACTAGTTAGCTAGCGTCAAAGCATACTGGTTCCATGTTTTCATCATTTTGTAGCGTCAGTTAGTCATAACTTTCACCTAGCGACAGATAATGGTAACTTCCATTTAGTATCATCTCCTTGAAACTTCAATGGAGCATCAGTTATTGGAAACTTCCATCTAGTGACATATACTGACAACTTCCATCTAGTGACATATACCGAGAACTTCCATCTAGTGACATATACCGATAACTTCCATCTAGTGACATATACCGAAAACTTCCATCTAGTGACGTATACCGACAACTTCCATCTAGTGACATATACCGACAACTAACAAAAAAAAATTCTTTCTCCATTTCTAGTGACATATAAACCGACAACGGGATTCCGCATCTAGTTTTTTAACGACATATACAACATCATTCATACAAGAAGTGTAACAACCTTCTTTGCATCTAGCGACAGATACATGGCAAGCAACTTCCTTGATAGCGTGATCTTAGTAACAGTTACTGACTTCGCCAAGGTTGTCAGGGAAAAAGTCAAGATGCGAATCGAGCAAATGGATTTTGAGGGACATGTTACAGCCCATAATTCTGTATGCAACTATGCACTGCTTAACAATATGCACATAGTCGACAGATTTGTGATTTCCCAGAAAGTTATCGCCGATCGATTTGAATGCCATCCATGCGCGAAGTTCACTACCATGTAACAAGTTCTCGAATTGTTTGTCTGCAATAACTTTCCTAATCTGAGGTCCTACAAAGATACCTTCCTTTATCTTTGCATCCCTACAAGATAAGTGAAAGCTTTGCTCGTTTTATCTAACGCTTTTACGAAATTCTTCATGAGCCCCAACTTTATATGTAACGGTGGTAAAATTATGCTGTCTTTGTTAACTAATGGCTCATGTATTACATTTTTATGCCCGAGCTGCATACGATCCCTGATAGGCCACACCTTTCTTGCATAATGTTCCTGTCTGTTGCGGCTGTCCCATTCACATAGGAAGCAACAAAATTTAGTATACCCAGTCTGCATGCCCGTGAGCATTGCAATGACCTTTTAGGTCTCCACACATTGTCATAAGTTTCTTTCATATGAACAGAGTAGGCGACTGAACCGTTATGCAAATAGTTTAGAAAAGTCTGCCATTCGTACTGGTGACTATGCCCGTGACATTGCATACTGACAACTTACATCTAACTATTTACTGACATTTTTCATCTAACTGGAGCCGCGGTAGCACAGTGGTTAATGCACTGGCTTCTTTTGAGTCCGAACCGAGTCGGTGGAGCGAGATCCATGGACAGTTCGATCCTTAGTTGAGTTGGTTTCTAAAGCACTTTTTTCTGAGACCGCAAACGGTTCCGAGGCACTGGAAACCAATCAATATTTGGATAAACCACAGCCTCACCATGAATTTGGGTACCAGAGCAACTCTGGGAAGGTTAAGGGCGTTTTCCGGCGTCGATGCTGACCACATCACAACTTTAGAATCGAAATAACGTTCATAGTGTGTAAAGCTGGTGATGGTCAAGAAAAGAACATGGGCATAAACACCATATTTCCTCAGAATTATACAGCCACAATGGGCGTGTAATGGGATCTTTTACCTTTTTCTCTTTTTTTCTATCTAACGACATTTACTGACAACTTCCATCTAACGACATTTACTGACAACTTCCATCTAACGACATTTACTGACAACTTCCATCTAACGACATTTACTGACAACTTCCATCTAACTATCCATTTAAGGCGTCCGGCGGTTGCAACGAATTTTTCCCAATGACAATCATTTACTGACAACTTCCATCTAACAACTTCCATCTAACGACATTTACTGACAACTTCCATCTAACATCATTTACTGACAACTTCCATCTAACATCATTTACTGACAACTTCCATCTAACATCATTTACTGACAACTTCCATCTAACATCATTTACTGACAACTTCCATCTAACATCATTTACTGACAACTTCCATCTAACATCATTTACTGACAACTTCCATCTAACGACGGACAGTCTCACTTCCATAGTAGTTTTCCTCATTAAAAAAAAAAAAAAAATTTAATGTATAGCCAAAGCAACGAGAAAGTGTATGGAGAATGGGGAATGGTTTGTCCACTCTGAGATAAACGCCACATGGACCAATTACACAAGCTGTCGCAAACCGGATCTCTTTAATCCTGAAGTGCTTCCTGTTCTGGTATCGAAGGTAAATCTTTTGTAAATACATCAATCAGCGATTCCATCTCTACCAGTTGCTTACCTATGCCTGCTAGTGTGTATGCTTCTCTGTTTGAGAGTGTGTCTACCAAATGCATTTGCAAATGTGTCTGCTAGTTTGTCTGTCTCAGTATTTGCCAGTTTGTCTTTCTATCTTCCAGCCTGTATACCCTTCTTTCTCGTTCTCTGTCTACCAATCTCCTCTATGTCTGCCAGTCTGTCTACCGTTCTATCTGCCAGTCAGCCTACCTTTTTTGTTTTTCAGTCTGTCTACATCTGCCTGCCTGGCTACTACCTATCTGCCAGTCAATCCACTCCTCTATCTACGGTCTGTATATTTCTCTGTCTGGTCTATATATCTGTCTATAGTCTACTTATTTCTCTGTCTAGTCTGCGGTCTCTATCTATCTATCTATCTATCTATCTATCTATCTATCTATCTATCTATCTATCTATCTATCTATCTATCTATCTATCTATCTATCTATCTATCTATCTATCTATCTATCTATTAATCAATCCATCTATCCATCCATCCATCCATCCATCTATCTATCAAGTTCGTTCTATCCATCCATCCATCCATCCATCCATCCATCCGTCTATCTATCTATCTATCTATCTATCTATCTATCTATCTATCTATCTATCTATCTATCTATCTATCTATCTATCTATCTACCAGTAAGTTCGCATTACATCTAGTCTACTACCTTCACTAGTCTATCTAGCTCTGTGTCTGTCAGTATGTCTAATTTACCGTCTAGTACTGATCTCTGTCGATATAATGCCCATCTCTATATCTGATATCATTCTTTGCCAATGTAACGACTACCTCTTCATCTAATACCATTCTCTGGCTATAATGACTACCTCTCTATCTATTACCATTCTCTGCCTATGTAATGCCTACCTCTCTATCTAATACCATTCTCTGCCTATGTACTGCATACCTCTCTATCTGTTACCATTCTCTGCCTATGTAATGCCTACCTCTCTATCTATTACACAGCCCTACAAAAAAAAAAATTTTGGTGCCAAACATTTTACTCTTGATTGTAAATCAATGAGGCCTGCTCAATCCAAATATCACATTTACTTGTCTGTAGCAGCTCTAGTTTTTGAGATACAGACATTTTTGTATTATTACAATATTTTCTATATAAGGCTATGTAAAAAAAAACTATTGCTGTTTAGTCCTTTACAAAAGAAAACTGCTTGTTTACTCTCAGTTTCAGTTTTCCAAGAATCTTCCCAGAATTGCCTTTTTTTAGATTTTAAGCCACTGCATGCATGTTAGTATGCTAATTATTTTATTACACTTCTAACAGAGAATGGCATCATCTTCAAGAAGAGCATGTTTTCTTTCACCGCATTTATTTTGTTATATTTGTGGAGAGTACACTTTCAAAGAAGAACATAGGAAGCATATTACTGTTTTTGTGAAAAAGGCATACTTTGCTTACTTTTAAGTAAAACTAGGTGACCAGGACAAGTCTTGGGCTCCTCATATTGTTTGCAAAACATGTGTTGAACACCTGCGACAGTGGACTTGTGGGAAAAGAAAATGTTTAAAATTTGGAATTCCAATGGTTTGGAGACAGCCCAAGAACCACTATGATGACTGTTATTTCTATGTTGTGAATATTAAGGGAATTAATGGAAAAAATCACAAGTGGAAATATCCAGATTTAGATTCTGCTAGGCGACCTGTTCCACACGGAGATGACATACCAATTCCAACTTTCAGTCAGATTTCGGATTCCCTGCTAGAAGATGAGACAGCAGTGGCATGTGGAACGACAAGTGATAGTGATTTCGAAGATGATTTTTCAGATGCTCAACGCTTCGACCAGCTTGAACTAAATGATCTAATCCGAGATCTATATCTCTCCAAGGAATCTTCAGAACTTTTGTAAAGAAAACAACCTTGTGTTTTGTACTAATGTAGGAGGTCTTGTTAACAAAATGGGTGTAAGTTATACACCAGATGAGTGGCGACTTTTCATTGACAGCTCTAAAAGAAGTTTGAAGGGTGTTCTCTTACACAATGGTAACAAATATGGCTCAATTCCAATTGCTCATTCTACTACAATGAAGGAGGAGTATGCTACAATAAGCACAGTTCTGGAAAAATTGAAGTATTTAGAACATAACTGGATGGTTTGTGTAGATCTTAAAATGATGAACTTCTTGCTTGGCCAGCAAATGGGATTCACCAAATATTCATGCTTTATATGTTTGTGGGATAGCAGAGCAAAAGGTATGCACTGGACAAAGAAACAGTGGCCGTTGAGGGATGAATTTAAAGTTGGAGAAAAAAAATATTGTCAATAAGCCTCTCATTGATCGAAAAAGAGTTCTACTGCCACCATTACATATAAAGCTTGGCTTGATGAAGCAATTTGTTAAGGCACTGAACAAAGATGGTACCTGTTTTAATTACTTATGCAGAAAGTTTCCAGAATTGAGCATAGACAAACTTAAAGCTGGAATTTTTGATGGACCTCAAATTAGAAAGTTAATAAACGATCCTAATTTTATTGATTCCATGAACAAAATAGAGTCCACAGCCTGGTCATCATTTGTTTTCATTCATTCATAACCCTCCACTCCCAAAGGAGCATAGGCCTTCAACAAACACATGCCAAGTCCTCCTGTCACGTGCCATCATCTCAAGTTCTTTCCATGTTCTCCTCATCATTTTCACCCCTGTTTCCAACTCTCTTCTCCATGTACTTCTTGGTCTTCCTCTGCCTCTCTTGCCCTGGGGGTTCCAGAACAAGGACTGCCTTGTAATGCTATCAACAGGCTTCCTCAGTGTGTGTCCTATCCATCGCCATCGTCTTCTTCTCATCTCTTGTTCCACTGGCACTTGTCCAGTTCTTGTCATCAGTTCCACATTGGTAACCTTGTCATACCATTTTAATCCTTCTATTCTACACAAGCACCCATTTATGAAAGTCTGTAGCTTTTTGAAGATTCTTATTTTCGTGTAGTGTTGGATCCGATTTCTCTTGATCTCCATATATTTCCCAATGCAATGAAAGCTCCTCTTGCCTTTTGTATTCTTATTTTGATATCGCTGTCTGTCCCTCCAACTTTATATTACTGCCAAGATATGTGTATGATTCTACATCTTGTATTGGTGTTTCTTCAAGTTCAACCCTGTTTTCATTACCTGCATTTATTCGCATTATTTTTGTCTTTTCCCTGTGTATTTTCAGACCCAATTGCTGTGACCTCTCATCGAGTGTTTTCAATTTGTCCTGCATCTGATTACAGTTATGGGACAGAAGAGCCAAGTCATCAGCAAAATCCAGATCATCAAACTGCTTAGTCAGAGTCCACTGGATTCCATTTCTGTTGTGTGTTGTCGATGATCTCATAACCATTTGTTTTAGTTGTGCAAAACTTTCTGGGTAACTTTAAAGCAGACAATTATTCAGAATTAGTTGGAAACATGCTGTCGAGTTTTTGTGAACTTTGATGCAACATGAGCATAAAATTGCACTACCTCTAAAACCATTTATATTTATTTCCGGAGAATCTTAGTGAGGAGCAAGGTGAAAGATTTCACCAAGATATAAAAACAATGGAAGAGAGATATCAGGGACTTTGGGATGCCCACATGATGGCAGATTACTGTTGGACCCTGTCGTGGTTGAGTTAGAGTGTAGAGTATTTGTCGAGTTGGACAACTGTAGTGAAATCGACAAGGGATAGTGGACTGACAGAGTTATAGATTACACTTTAGATAAGGTGTAAATAGGAGATGGACTTGAGACAACCTGGAAGAAGATTTATTCAAAGGATCTCTCTCTCCAGGCCTCAACTCACTTTTACTGTCTAAGCATCTCCGGCTCTCACTCTTTTCTCTTATCATACATAGAGATTCTAGTAAAGAGCTAAAAATACAAATATGGATGGAAAGGTCGTGAACAGCGCATTAATAAATGTGTAAACTTTATTAAAGAAGAAAAGCTTGAGAATAATGCATATCATCACAACAACATAAAATTACATCAATAATCAACTAATCATCAATAATCATATACACCAACAACCACACACACAGATCACCATTCATAAAACCTGTAGAACACAGAGAGATAAAATAACTGAGTGTCAGCCCGTCCGTTTTCGGGACCATATGAAATAGCTCCAGTAAGTGGTTTTTTCGTATATATCCTCCATCGGTGATGGAATTAACCTGAATAAAATCACTGTATAGGCGCTATCATTGGTGATTCCTCCCTACTGGCGCGAGGTGGGCTGGAAGACTCTATTTACCTTCTGTTTACCAAAAATGAATAAACTGCGTGGCAGTCCGTCCGTTTTCGGGGACCAGATGAAATAGTCCGGACAGTGTGTTACTTGTAGATCCTTCGTGAGGGACTATGCCTACAAAACTGTCCTTGTTGGTACTATCATTGGTGACTCCCCCCTACTGGCGCGAGGTGGGCTGGGAGACGCTGTTTATCTCCTGCAGACCAACTGAATGAACTTAGCGACAGCCTGTCCGCTTTCGGGGACCAAGGGAAAAGCTCCAGTAAGTGGTTTTTTTCGTATATATCCTCCATCGGTGATGGAATTAACCTGAATAAAATCACTGTATAGGCGCTATCGTTGGTGACTCCCCCTACTGGCGCGAGTGGGGCTGGAATTCTGTCCATAGATGGCTGCTCATACGTGCGAGATTCTACATAACCCAGAGATCAACCATAGGACTAGGTCACTTCAGGACAACTGATCCCAAGGCGCTCTTATCCGGCGCTAGAATTGGCATGAAATCCGGTTTTTGGCTGGCTTGACTGTGGTTTGGCTGAGTGCCCCGTTTAGGCACACAACGACTGGTGAATTGAATTCTGCTCTAGACATGCTGGGCTGTTTTGAGATTTTGGAAGCCGCAATGCCCTGACTGGTAATCCAATAGGCGAGTAGGAAACTACTACTGCATTAGATGATTTCAGATTTAGCGTTGGCTCGTGGCATTGCGTGAGCTTAACTCCCGTGAGAGGGAAATGGCGTTGACAAAGGGTTGTTGTTTCAGGTATGGCTGTGACACTCGTGGGGCTAGATATCCTCAGAATCCCTCTAGAGCGAAGAGACGGTGTCTTCGTCTGACTGGAAACTAGACTAGCAATTCGGTATCCCCTGAAACTGAGACCGAAAAGAGACACCCTTTTACATCAAGCAAATAATAAATCACACTAACTTTATACAGAAAGTTTCGCTCCACTATGGGATTAAATTTATTGTAGTTATTGCTATGATAGTTTAGGGCTGTCTTTAACCCTGTCTCCTGTTCCTTAAAAATATCAATTATCAACACGCGCCCGCATAGGCTTAATATATTTTGTACACCCATGTACCTGTCAGTAAATGTTCTGACATCAAAAAACTACTTCTCTTCTTCCAACTAAACATACAGCTGAATGGATATGCTTATTCATCTTACAACATTAAGTGAATTTACATAAACAGATTACAGCATTTGAAATTACACAGATAAATCATATGTCCCCTTTGGAAAATATATTAGCATTCCACAAAATGAGTACAAAGAAAATGCAATGTTCTTGCTATAATAATACAGTTGTGGCTAGATCATAAGATATAATTATATCTATGCCTGGTGACTGCTTTCAGTGAAAGTTATAGACTAGTGCCTAGCCACACAAGTAAGCATAAAATGATCCTCCCTTGCCACTAGAACTATCTATCAAAAAGGAATAAGTGACTATCTCCTATAATCCAGAGTTATTACCTCCATCTCACTATTCAGTTTTAAAGTGAACAATCCACACCTGACATTATCTTACAGAAATGACAGTTAATTTTGCTGACTCTTAACCCAATGGTAAGCATTCGTGGACTGATTCTACGCCTAATATCTGTTATTGTAAGTTTAACATTTAACCCATGATAAACCGTAACAGTTTAAGCACCACTTACTAGGCCGTAGACAGCGCTACCTTATCACTGAATAAAATTACTAGGAGAAGTCCTCAGAAATGAATTCACTTTCCTAACAGATATATATAAAAAGCTAACATGAATATATCATATAATAGTTATAAGAGTTGTTTACTCACCCCGAGAAAATGCCAAGAGAAAGGCCTTAACATTTTTGTTCTGTTAAAGTCTGCCTAATTCTCATGATGGTCTATCTCGGGCCAGGAATCTTCTACGAGTGTGTTTGACGTAGTAAAATTTCAAATCTTATAGCTTACAAACCATTCTACCCTTGACACCTGCCTAGCCTGATTCTACAGATGTATCGACGTAATGCGTAATACCGGGTAAGACAGAGGTTTCAGAAGCAACAACTTTGCGAAAATTCCCCCAGAGAGACAATCATAATATTATGTGCTCTTTGCTCATCTAAGGGCAAACAACAAAGACTATCAGCGGGTTATCTCCCCCTGCCGGACCGTTTCTTCACAGAAACCGTCTTCGCTCGTGATCAAACACTAGAGCGACCGGAGAAATGTTTCTCTGGTCAAGCGAGCCACCGGTGCGTTGATGTAATATTACCGCTGCGCTGACCGTTTCTGACCAGTGGGGATTTCTACTGAAAGCCAGAACGTAAACACCTCGGGTGGGGTTTGAGAAGGTGAAAATGAAAGAAAGAAGAATACAAAATGTCTAGGAAAACAGAACATTAAAGAGTAATAACATTGAGACGAGATGGAAAAATAAATTAAGTCACTGTCTACGTGACAGACCCTTAAGCGTGACTGTCCGGGCATATCACATTCCAGGAAGTCCTCGAAAAGATCCTTTTTGCGTGTTGACTAAACAAGTGCTAGTGATAAAGTTTTATTACATTTTTGGTAATATATGCACAGTAATTACATATAATATGAATGCAGACTAAAGTCAAAATGCCACTGATAGCACCTAACTCTAGGATTGTACATAACAATTGCCCTACTAATATGGTCATTCTTAGTTATCTCAAAAACTAGAGCTGATAGAAAAAATCTGATTACATTTTTGGAATCAGCAACCCAAAAATACCCAAGAACAGCTATAAAATTTAAGGCACCAAAATGTGTGTATGCCAGTGTTATCATTCTCTGCCTATGTACTGCCTACTTCTCTATCTATTATCATTCTATGTCTATGCACTGCCTACCTCTCTCTTTATTACCATTCTCTGCCTATGTACTGCCTACCTCTCTATCTATTATCATTCTCTGCCTACGTACTGCCTACCTCTCTAATACCTTTCTCTTCTCACGATAATGTTAACTCCACCTTCATATTTCCACCTATTGGCCAGGATCACATAGACAGAATCAAGCTGATTTACAGTACTGGCTACGGCATCTCACTACTGGCTCTTGCAGTCGCCATATTTATTATGGTTTATTTTCGGTGAGCACATTACCGCATTTAGTGTACAGTAATTGTGAGCACATTACCGCATTTAGTGTACAGTAATTGTGAGCACGTGCTCTGTAGCTCCCTGGGGTCTCTGCGAAGACGAAGCAAGAATAGGATTTCTGTTCGCTCAGGTATGTCGTACGTGGCCACTGGTATAAGGTTGTGCACGGGGCTGGCATATGACATTCATCATGTTAAACACATAGCTACAGGAACCAACGCTGGAGGAGCAAATGCATGATTTGTCACAAGCCTCCCCCAAGATGGCCATATGATGTGGTGGTTCTATGCTCCAGAAGTAGCAAAACGAGAAATCAGTGTTTGAAGTGGAACGCTCTTGCCGGTACTGGCTTCATGTTTCTGTTCCCACATATATCGTTATATGTCTTAGAGACACTTCACTTTTCTATTCCCTCGTATACCATTATATGTCGTTGAGACACTTCACTTTTCTATTCCCACTTATACCGTTATACTATGTCATGGAGATACTTCACTTTGTGTTCTGTTCCTCGGAATACTTGTGTCCAGTAATGTGTAGTGGAAGACGAATAACACAGAATAGACGGGTAAGTTAAATTACGGATGGATGAACTCTTAACATAAATAATTAAAGAAACATGAGTCCTGTGAACAGTAAATAAATAAATAATCTTCCATGTCTACGCCATATCCTCGGTGTTTCGTGGAAGGACAAAGTGACAAATGTCGGCTTGGCCATGTCCGCCGCATAGAAGATGGTTGCATTGCGAAAGCTTCTTCTACGGACAACTGGCAGAAGGCAAAAGAACAGTTGGGCGACCGCAGCTGAGGTTCAAAGATGTGTGCATGAGGGCACTGAACATAAATGCTCTCAACGTCGCCACCTTAGATCGTGCAAGACAGACATGAGGGCACTGGACATAAATGCTCTCAACGTCGCCACCTTAGATCGTGCAAGACAGACATGAGGGCACTGGACATAAATGCTCTCAACGTCGCCACCTTAGATCGTGCAAGACAGACATGAGGGCACTGGACATAAATGCTCTCAACGTCGCCACCTTAGATCGTGCAAGACAGACATGAGGGCACTGGACATAAATGCTCTCAACGTCGCCACCTTAGATCGTGCAAGACAGACATGAGGGCACTGGACATAAATGCTCTCAACGTCGCCACCTTAGATCGTGCAAGACAGACATGAGGGCACTGGACATAAATACTCTCAACGTCGCCACCTTAGATCGTGCAAGACGGACATGAGGGCACTGGACATAAATACTCTCAACGTCGCCACCTTAGATCGTGCAAGACGGACATGAGGGCACTTGACATAAATGCTCTCAACGTCGCCACCTTAGATTGGGCAAAAAGAAGCTCTCACTGCAAGCAGACGACAGGTGAAAACGTCGGAAGGAACACGAGGAAAATAAGCAGCTGAGGGCTGTCGCCTCAGGGGCGCATCCCCATAGTCAGTTTATGACTGAAGGGGCTATTATTATTACTATTATTATAAGTAAAGGTTCCAATGGTTGTTATTGCCGGGAGTTGTAGTGAGGATAAGCTCTCACTGCAGATAAATACTTCTATGGCACGCGCCTCAAACAGCCTCTGACAACCAAGTCCAGCTCCCGGCCTTCACGTGTGGCTCAATTTGAGCCCGGCGGAACTGTTTCCACTGACGGGAGAAGGGGCAAAAGCGAGCGACTGGCGCCTTAAAACCAGCAGCTTCGGGCAGATAGGGCTCGTGATCCTTGGTTGGTAGCTTATCTAAGAGAAGGAACTCTGAATTCAAACCACCGCTGCCTTGCGGGAATATCCATTTATGGAATTGGCTTCGGGAGTAAACCCTGAGGATAAATCCGGAGTCGGAGTCCCTAAGGCAGTCTAATGTCGATTCGACATTATTCTGGCAACTCCTGCGACATGGCTGGTACCAAACTGTATCGGCTACTGCCGTTCCTTTGGATCTACCGGCTGTGTGGAGAGGGGGAACATGCTGCATGGGCAACAGCTTGATCTCCATATAACTGTGCCCAAGCTCGCGCCCTGGAGAGGACACTCCGGCTTCACCCTATAGGTGTCGGCAAAACACGGGAAGTAGCAGTTACCGGTTATAAGCATTTTGCCCAATTGGCGTAGGGCATGGCGCCAGGGGCTACTTCCGACAGTGGGAGAGGTTCTAGGATCTCACTGGACAGCTACCGCCCGCTTCAAGCTGGGCAGCCCCCAGTCAATAAGGTGTTGTCCCGCCACTGTCTGCTTTCCCCATTGGGTGCATGGGGATTAGGGTCAAACCCGAACTGTGGACAGAAAATTTTGCACCAAGCAATTATCGAAAAAATAGAAATAAGCAAACTCTCAGATTGGGATGCTGGAACGTCCGGACTATGTTGACTGGACTATCCGAAAACCTGCAGGATGTAAACGATGTAAGAAAGACAGCCATAATTAATGATGAGCTTAAACGACTTCAGGTGGATATAGCTGCACTTCAGGAAACGCGCCTGGCGGGCTCTGGAACGGTGAGCGAGAAGGACTACACATTTTATTGGCAAAGGAAAGATCTTAATAAAGCTAGAGAACACGGAGTAGGTTTTGCGGTAAAAAAAATCGCTAACTAAAATGGTTGAACCAGGCGAGAATGGATCAGAACGCCTGTTAACGCTCCGCCTGCAAACTAGCACAGGTCCCATCACCCTTGTCAGTGTGTATGCTCCTACTCTGTACTCTGCCTCAGAAGCTAAAGATGAGTTCTACGAGAATCTAACAGCAATTATCAAAAGCATACCTAGGCAAGAACAGCTTGTTCTCCTTGGTGACTTTAACGCTAGAGTGGGTGCCGATAATGTTTCATGGCCTTCATGTCTGGGCAGGTTTGGTATTGGCAAGATGAATGAAGATGGACAACGGCTCTTAGAGTTGTGCGTCCACCATGACCTCTGCGTGACCAACACCTACTTTCAGACAAAACCCCAGCATAAGGTGTCATGGAGACACCCACGATCCAAGCACTGGCACCAACTTGACCTGATTCTCGTCAGAAGGCCACTCCTCAGGTCTGTGCTCTCCACGCGCTCGTACCATAGTGCAGACTGTGATACAGATCACTCCTTGGTTTGCTGCAAAATCAGAGCACAACCAAGAAAACTCTATCGTGTCAGACATGAAGGGAAACCACGCATTGATACCAGCAAGATGTCAGACCCTTTCATGATAGCTCAATTCACTGCGACCTTCGAGAAAGTGCTCTGTAGCCCTCAGCATGGTGATACTATTACAGAGAACTGGGAGCATCTACGGAACACCATTCAAAGTACTGCACTTGCCACCTTTGGTAAGAAAACAGCAAAGTCAAATGACTGGTTTGATGCTTCATCAGATGTGATGGCACCTGTCATTGAAGCTAAGCGCAGTGCTATGAATAAATACAAACGTTCACCGAGTATCAGAACCCTACAGATCCTGAGGGCTACGAGAAGCAAAGTTCAACAAACTGCTCGACGCTGTGCAAATGACTATTGGCTCCAGCTCAGTGAGAGCATCCAGATCGCAGCGCAAACAGGCAACATTAGACAAATGTATGACGGTATAAAGAAAGCACTTGGCCCCCATAAAAGTAAGACGGCACCGCTAAAAACCATCAGCGGAGAGAAGCTAACCAATAAGGGTAAGCAGATGGAGAGGTGGGTCGAGCACTACTCTGAGCTTTACGCTAGAGACAATACCGTTACGCCTGCAGCCCTTGATGGTGTCAACAGTCTGCCAACTATGGAAGAGCTGGATGCCGAACCAACATTAGAGGAACTCAGCAAGGCCATTGATAGCTTGGCCTCTGGCAAAGCACCAGGCAGTGATGGGATTCCTCCTGATTTAATCAAATGCTGTAAGAGCACGCTATTACATCCCCTGCATAGGGTGCTGTGCCAGTGCTGGGAAGAGACAACTATTCCTCAAGACATGCGAGATGCCAAGATTGTAACACTGTATAAAAATAAAGGAGACAGAAGTGATTGCAATAACTACAGAGGCATCTCTCTTCTTAGTATTGTTGGTAAGGTTTTTGCCAAAGTCATCTTAATGCGACTACACAAGTTAGCTGAACGCATATATCCAGAGGCACAGTGTGGATTCCGAGCTGGCAGATCAACAACAGACATGATCTTCTCTCTCCGCCAGCTTCAGGAAAAATCAAGAGAGCAGAAAAGACCATTATATATCGCCTTTATAGACCTCACAAAAGCATTCGACCTGGTTAGTAGGGATGGACTCTTTAAAATCCTCCTGAAAATAGGCTGCCCTTCAAAAATGCTGGAAATGATAAAGTCATTCCATGACGGCATGAAGGGAACAGTCCAATATGCTGGAAGCACGTCACAGCCCTTTGATATACGAAGTGGCGTTAAACAAGGCTGTGTTCTGGCTCCGACCCTCTTCGGAATTTTCTTTGCCTTACTCTTGAAACATGCATTCAGAGATGCAACTGAAGGAATATGCCTTCACACTAGGTCAGATGGCCGTCTGTTTAATCTTTCAAGGCTGAAGGCAAAAACAAAAATCAGAAGGGTCACTATAAGAGACTTGTTGTTCGCTGATGATGCTGCAGTCGTCACTCAAAGCCAACAGGAGCTTCAGAGCTTGATGAATCGCTTCACTAAAGCATGCAAGGACTTTGGCCTCACAATAAGTCTAAAGAAAACGAATGTGCTGAGTCAGGATGTGGGTGCTGCACCAGTTATCACTATCGATAACTATGAATTGGCAGTGGTGCACCACTTCACATACCTAGGGTCTACCATCAATGACAAACTCTCACTGGATACAGAAATTGACAGCCGCATTGGCAAAGCTGCAGCTACCTTTGCCCGCCTCACATCGCGTGTTTGGGGAAACTCTAAACTCACAATGAAGACCAAAGCTGCGGTATATAATGCCTGCGTCACCAGCACACTCCTATATGGCAGCGAGACCTGGACGACCTATGCTAAGCAAGAAAGAAGGCTCAATACCTTCCATTTGCGGTGTCTACGCCGCATCCTTGGCATCTCGTGGAAAGATAAAGTGACAAATGTTGAGGTGTTGTCACGTGCTGGCCTTCAAAGTATGTATACGCTTCTTAGACAGCGCAGACTTCGCTGGCTTGGCCATGTTCACAACATGGAAGATGGTCGCATCCCAAAAGATATCTTCTACGGACAATTAGCAGATGGCAAGAGAACAGTTGGGCGACCACAGCTGAGGTTCAAAGATGTGTGCAAGAGAGATATGAGGGCACTGGACATGGATCCAGCAACATGGGAGGATAAAGCTGCCGATCGCACTAAGTGGCGATGCTATTTACGGCGCCACCTCAGATTGGGCGAAGAGAGGCTCACACAAGAAGCATAGGTGAGGAGAAAACGTCGAAAGGAGCACCAGGAAAATAAGCAGCTGAGGGCTGTCGCCTCAGGGACGCATCCCCATAGTCAGTTTATGACTGAAGGGGCTATTATTATTATTATTATTATATTATTATTATAAGTAAAGGTAATTCACAGGCACGTGTTGGGCATAAAGGATGACACCAGACAACAGAAAGGAAAATATAAGTGATAGGAATCGAACCGAGAACAACCAAACGGCGCGATCGCATTGTTGTGAAAGTAAATCGTGAAAGGGCGCTCAGCCAATTTTGCAGGCTACTACGGAGAGTTGGGTGTTGCTACTCCACCCTCTAGAAAGTTTAAGCCACGAAAACGTCAACAGCAATATGGAGCTGGTATTTGATGAGACACACATTAAAAAAAAGTTAGCATTAGAAAACTGTCCCCTGTTGTGGAGACTCTAGGGTTGGGTTGGGTTGGGTTGGGTTTTAAGGACCATCTTCACTGCACACGAACAACTCCATTAGTGCTCCGATATCTTCCCTTAGATCACACAAGGAGGATCTCATCACAGTGCACGAACTCCGTAATACCAACGAGAATCCCAATGTGCGTCTATGGGAATCAAACATTCTATAAATTTGTTTGTGGTGGGTAGGTTTCTAATTTTTCTAAATTTTGCCAAGGCAGCGGCCGTGTGGCCTACTCTTTACGATTTCCAACTAGAGGGAGGCCCAAAAATACACGGAAACGGAAATCTGAGGAGGAAATGAAAGGGATAAAGAAGACCTGGAAAAACCTTGAACGGATGGCACAGGACAAAGATTGTGACGGTATTCCCACCCCCCCCCTGCTTTGCAGTAGTGGTCCAACAGTGGCCAAAACTCAAGAGTATCTAATATGGGCTTCAAAGGTATCTACTTTCGCACAAGATTACTCTTGGCAGAGATGTAAATAGAAGAAACAAAACGCTTCTATCTCCAGGGAGTCTTCACAAGATATTCAGAATAAGCCAGAACAATACTGCTTTGGCTGAGTATGTAATTCTGCCGACGCTTTTGTAAAGGATTTAAGCACTTATTACTTTCAGCTCGTTTAAGACCCCACCCCTGATTTACTCAGTCGAATTCTATTATTCTAGTAAAGCTCTGTTTAGAGTATGTGTAGTAATTTGACTGAGACAAATATGCAGTAACTTTAAAATGATTAAATCGAAGTTAAATTTGTAACATTACAAATAACAAAATTTAATAATCACTTTAGGTTTTAACAGTTGGATCAAGAAAAGTTATCATCACAGTCTTTATGGAATGTGAGATGTTACATGAAGTTCAAGTGGCACAATAGATTTGAACTTAGCTGCCAATGACGATTCTGCTCCTTCTTATGGGTTGGTTCTTTTCACTCTGCTCGCGCTTGTCTCTGATCAAGGTTGTCGGGGGTATCTCGTTTCCCAGAAATTTCAAGGAGAGTCTACCACGTGGGTCCTTCGTCTTAAAGCTTAGGCCACTGTTCCCCTCTTATTCCAGAGATAGTACTTTCAGCTGGTACCACCAATAACTATGGTAAAAGAATAGAACGAAACTCTCTTCTGAGTATGGCATTTTACACCCCATAGTTATGGGTTCCTATCTTTCCATACCACCATCCCAATTACTCAGACTTTTACCCTCGATGAGAATTAAATTTAATCCCTCGGGATAAAACTTCCTTTACATTTAAATAGAATAGCTTTAGCTTTACATGACATTTAAATGAAAAGGTTAACAATTCAGGTAGAGTCTGTTTACATATACATCTCCACTGATTGAAAAGTGTTCACAATATAAATTAAATAGGTTTTAATTTATGTTTACACTGATTGAAAAGTTTAAAACTTCCTTTACTCTAAAATGAATATTTTCACATAGACATTTACACTGGTTTAAGCTTGAAAACGTACATTACTTTTAAAGTGACTATGTTCATAGGGACAATTACACTGGATTGAGAATGCAAGTATTATATTTAGAATGTTCATCATTTCTTTCATCTTTTCCTCCCTACTCCATAGGAACCTGGGACTACTTTATGCTTTTAGATCTCTTTACGAAACTAGCAATAAAGCAATCACCAGCCCGTGCAGTGGTGGTTCATGAATCATCATTCTATACGCTGAGGTTGCCAGCCTCAATTGACTGTGACATCCACTAGCGAGTTTCAAATATTAAAATTCACATGGTAATACATTATATATATATATATATATATATATATATATATATATATATATATATATATATATATATATATATATATATATATATATATATATATATATATATATATATATATGTTAGTTCACATGTTAGTAATGAAATATGAAATGTAAATCACAACTTACGCCAATCCTGACTCACAGACTTTTTGCTCAGATGAATAAAAGAGATTTGAATCGGCCTCTTACACGCGTCTGGGGTGTCGTTAATTTAATAAGTTCCCTCTCTGACTTCGTGTGTGGTCCTTCAGTTTCCTCCGTTCCGGTTTCCTTATTTAAAATGTTTGAGATTTCCTGGGCTATATAGTAAGTCCTGATAAATACACCAATAAAAGGTGTCCGGTATTTTAAGAAGGAATTCTGAATTCTAATTCTTCACTGTATCAGTCTGGTGTCTTAGCGAGCGATTTCTCAAGTGAAATAGCTTGAGAAAAATGATCAGATTTTATTCCCTGCCTTCCCACGCATTCGTTAATTATGAGCTATCAAAAAACTCCAATCATATTCAAACAGGCGGGTTATGGGGTAACTTCAAAATATTCTGACATCGGATAATTTTGAACGTCAGACAGAGGTCAACTCTCCCATATATGATAATAAGAGATCCGATTCTCTTGTGTAAAAACTTACAAACACACCGGTAACCGCAAATGACCTTGTGTTCGAGATGTAGCAATCTTACTTGTGTATAAAGTAATCTTGTCATCCATGTCTGTCTGTAAGTTGTCTCCCCTTTTCCAAGCTTTGGTGATGTGTGCACCCAGGTCCTACCGGTGATTAAGCTGATAGCGCTGGTCGATATACGTGTTAATCTGCCGCGCATATAGCCAACAAATCTGGGCAGCGCCAAGCAAATGTGATTATTATCACCTACAGGGAGTGTCGAATGATTTGATAAAATCAAACATCTGCTACTTAGCAGAAGAATAACGAAGAAAGAAAGACAGAAAGAAATAAAGAAAAGTGCGATAATTGAGAGCAAATAATAAAAATTAGTACCATAAATGTACCGATACTGCCGGAGTGAAACAAAGATCGATAGGGGCCGCCCCGTTTTGTCACAAAGATGTGATATGAATTTGTTTAAGGTGTATGGTCCACGGGGAGCAGAATGGAACAAACGGTATAGTGACGTCAGAGTGTAATGTCAGGGCAAGAGAGACAACATGTCGGACACCCAGTGCTGCCTGACTTTAGTGTGGAGATAAACTAGATCGTCGTCTTCTTCTGCTTCATGGTACACTCGCATATAACCACATTGTTACGTTATGCATTTTACTGTGCAAACGAGACAGTGTTTATAATTAGTCATTTGCGCCTTAAAATTTACAAGAGACGCTTGAATGTTGTTGGATGACGTATGTCGGGGAAGAGGAGTTCCGGCCGTGGAGGCCTGAGGGCCGGCCGTGTGTTTGGAAAATGTAACTGGAAAGTGCGGCTAGCTAAAGAATGTCCAGTGTGTTCAAGGTGTTCATATAGAATATAATATAATAAACACTGTCTCGTTTGCGCAGTAAAATGCATAACGTAACACACATCTATCTCTGTGACGGAATTATTGGGTCGATCGCTTCTCCTCTCCGGAAGTAGACAGTTACATTTGTTGTGAGTACTGATTACGTGAAATTTTCAGTGGTCGGCACTGTTTCTTTCTCTGCTGTGAAGCAGATATTAGCTATTTTCTAATCAATTGTACACTCCTTCGGTGATAATTCGTCATGCTGCTTTAAGCTTCTCGGCTTTGCTAAGATAAGGCACAGGTAAAAAACTCAGATGGGCCGGTCAGTTTCATATGGTGACCGAACGTTGTGTTTACCTAAGGCGTGCCGGGCGATAAATCATCCGCTTGCGGATAGATTACAGACACGCACTTGGCAGTCGGAATGTTGTAATAAGCTTCCGTCAGAATTATTATGAAGATGTTACTTGAGATAAAAGTAAGACGTTATTTGTAATCACTGGCGAGAATAGTAGTACGGAAATCTCACTTCTATATTTGGAAGACATGACCTTTACATTTACGCACAGAAATTTCCTAGTGGAAATATTTTGAATTACCCCACCATAGCACACAGGTTTTGAAACGATTGGAGAGCATTCGAAACATAGGAAAAACAAAATTCCTGACTGGACCCTACCTAAATCGTAACAAAGTACTGCGGTGGGAGCAAAGTGTAATATAACCTGACATTTTAGTCAGTTTAGAACACTGTGAAAATTCACCTCGCCACACGAAGACAACCAGACCTTGAAAGAGTTAAGAATAGTAGCAGATTTCATTTACTAGACCGGATCTAGTTTTAGCATCTCGAGGACTTAGAGCCCAAGAGAACTATACCATTCTAACACGGAAAACCGGAATCTGAGAAAATCGTAACACAAAGTGAAAATGGGAACTTACTGCTAAAATAACAAAACCCCAGATCACGTGTAAGAGGTATTGTCAAGCTGCCTTAAACTATTTCTCTGAGCCAGCAGTCTGTGAGCCTAAAGATTGGCGTAAATTGTACATTTGAAATTCTATATTTTGCATTATTATCAGTGAAATAATATGTATATATTGGCATGTGAATACTGATATGTGAAAATTGCTAGTGGGTGTCAAAGTTAAACGAGGCTGGTAACCTCAGCATAGAGAATGATGATTTCATGAACCACCACTGCAACGGCTGGTGACTGCTTTATGCGAGTTTCTTATAGAGAACTAAAAGCAGAGGTAGTCCCAAGTTACATATGGAGCAGGAAGTGAATGATGAAAGAAATGATATACATACTTATTATACAGGGTGGTCATAAAGTCTTTCCCTGATTTCAAAAATTAAAAAAAAAAGTATTCTGTGCAGAAACACTTGGTTTTTTGGAAATTATTCCAGAACTAAAACAGTTTTTTAATGCTATTTGTAGATTTCAACATTTGCGATTTTCAACACTAATATTCGAGGGATTGCAAGTTCTCTTGAGGCAAGATAGGTTGATTTCTGAGGACTGCGTTGAAACGCCGTGCGCACTGCGTCCACAGTTTCTTCACTCACACGATGCCTACCTGCACTGGGCATGTCACCGACGCTGCCAGTGTCCGTAAACTTTATATACCAAGCTTTTATGATTTTAACATCTGGAGGATCTCGTAAAAATTTGAAATCAGGGAAAGACTTTATGACCACTCTGTATTATTAACATTTTCAACCAGTGTAGATGTAAATGAAAACATTTTCTTACTTACTTAGTCGTTCCCCTTCTATCGTGAGGTGTAGAGGTTTGGAAGAGAGAGCGCCAGACTATCCTATCGGCTGTCTTCCTCCTGGCCGGGTTTTCTAGTCCTCGGTCCTTCAAAGAATGTCTAATGTTGTCCTCCCATCGGACTCTGGGTCGTCCTGGAGGTCTGGATCCCTGGCTCTTTGTTTCCCATGCTTGTCGTGGTAGCCGATCTTCTCCTATTCTGCAGACATGGCCTAACCATCTTAGTTGGTATTGTTCTACTAGGTTCTGCAGGGGGTGGGATTTTAGGCCTTGACGTATCGTCTGGTTGCGGACCATGTCTCTGTTTGTTACTTCAACCACCTTACCCAGACACCTCATTTCTGTGGTTTGGATCTAGCTTTTGTGGGTTGTAGTCATTGCCCATGACTCGCTTCCATACGTCAAGACTGGGACATAGGTGGAGCGGTATATAGCCATCTTCGTTTTCTTACCAACCTCTCTCTTGCTGAGGAATCCTCGATTTATGGCCTGAAAAAGTCTCCCAACTGATGCTTTTCGAGTGGCCAACTCTTCTTTGATGCCTCCCTTCCGGTCTATAACAGCTCTGAAGTATTTAAAGTAGTCGACCTGCTCCAAGACCTGTTCTCCCAGCTTAATCTGATGCCTTCTTTATTCTCGTGATATCACCATGGTTTTTGTTTTAGAGCTGCTTATGACCATCCCTGTCTTCTCTAGCTCTTCCTTCTAGACTTGCAAGTTGGATTGGAGATGTGCCTCTGATTTAGCAATCAGTGCAACATCATCAGCAAATGACAGCTCTGAAATACAGACCTGTCTCATCTTCCAGTACCCCACTGAATACTTTCTTGTTCTCTCCTTACATGCCTTGATGACATCGTCCATGAGGAGTATGAAAAGATATGGTGATAGGATATCACCTTGTCTTACACCAGTGGTGGTCCTGAACTCTTCTGACTTATGGTTTGCTGTCCTCACATAATTTCTGCAAGACTTGTAGAAGCTCTGTATAGCACGAATCAGATTTGCTGGAATGTTCTTCCTTGCCAAACAGTCCCAAAGTTTGCTCCAGGGAACCCTGTCAAACGCCTTTTCCAGATCTATGAAACGAAGATGGATCTCACTCTTATACTCAAGGGCCTTTTCACTAAGCTGTCTGAGTGTGAAGATTAGGTCTTGAGTACTTCGGTTTGCTCGGAATCCACACTGGACCTCATCCAATTGTGGCTCAGCTAGTTGTCTGAGTCTCTGTTCTAGGATTCTAGAGTAGATTTTACCAGGGACAATGAGAAGGGATATGCCTCTATGGTTTCCACATTGTCGATTGTCACCCTTTTTGGAAATCGGTGTTATGATGGAAATTTCCCAATCCTTTGGTATGGTCTTGTTGCACCAAGCTGCTGCCTGTAGGGATGTCACGGAATATTTCTAGGCGTTATTTCTATGTGTTAGACGGTCGGAAACCGTCCGATAGTCAAGTGATCAGCAGAGTCATGTGATCAGCGGAAGTAACGGAATGCGCAAGTTTGCGTGATTTTAGTCAGGGGAGATTTGACTGCCATCCATGGCCGAGGCAGTTCCTTGGTATGCCAGCTTCGGCTGTCTGTGATATCTAAGAGTAACGCGGTGCCCGCCATTTGAACCCTATTCATAACGTTAGCTTTTTCTGCTATTAAGGATTCCAGGGAAGTGGTTATTTACTTAGCGTTGAGTTTGGTACATGCTAAGTTACTGTCGTTCATATTGCATAGTCAGTGTTACTATGTAGGTTTTTCCCTCGTGATGGCGTGATGTTCATTTTAGGCTTGTGGTAGCCAGATTACCCGTTCTGTAGATTGATATTAGTACATGCATTCCCTGTTGTGGCACGTATATAGTCGTAATTTTGTATTTTCGTCAGGCCATGTGTGGTCATGTGTTTAATTGAATAAATGAGACATAAGCTGTTTCATGAGCGTTAGTCATATGTCACTCACTGTTGTTGTGTCATGCCTCTGGCATTACGAGCCTATGTGTAGTTCTTGATATACGTTATTTAGGACAACAGTGGTATAGCCTTAGTGTTGAAGGGGAAGGTAGCTAGCACCTTATTTCTCTCTCCACCTTAGGTGGTATATAAAGGCTTGTGTGATAAGGACCCTTAAGAGTAATAGGTTGCCTGCTGCTCCCATGTACTTAACCATTTCTGGTGTTATACCAGCATGCTCTGCTGCTTTGTCCATCTTGATTTTCCCCAGTACTGCCTTCAGTTCTTCCATCTTTATGGCATCTTCACCATCATTGGTTTCCTCTTCTGTGCTAGTGGTTATCATTTCTGATGCTTTACCTTGCTCACCATCAAGGAGTTCTGAGAAATATTCTTTCCATATTTCCATTACTTCCTTCGGGGCAGTAAGCAATTTGCCTTGCTTGTCCTTTATAAATTTGAGAGGGCATTGTTTTTCTTTCCTCATGTTCTTTAGGGTCTTATAGAACAATTTCTGGTTTTCTTGTGCATCTTTTCTAGCTTTTCTCCAAATTCTTCCCAGGACTTCTGTTTTTTTGCACCTTTGCTTCTGTTCTGGGTATCACATATTCTCTATATTTCTCTGTTTTTCCTGCTGTGTTTTTAACTCCTAAGTATGGTTTCCATGCCATTTTCTTCTCTCTTATTTTCTCTTTAACCTCTGTCCACCAGGGTTTCTTCTTTCTCTTGTTCCCAAGTCGGACTTCACCACATGCTTCTGCAGCAGCTGTCTTTATGATGTCCTAGAATTTAAGCCAGAGGGTTTCCAAGTCATCAGGTTGTTCTTCTGTGTTTCTCACCGCTGTAGCAATAATCCCCTGATATCTGGTCTTAATTTCTGGCTCATATTCAATCTATATTATTAACCTTTTCAACCAATGTAAAGTTAAACGTAGATCTATTCAATTTAAATGTAAAGAAAGTTTTCGCTCAATGGGATTAAGATTAATTCTCATCGAGGGTAAAGTTCTGAGATACTCGTAGATGGCATGGTGGAATAGAAAGAGGGGAACACAAAAATATGGGTCAGAAAACCCAATACTCAAGAAGGTATTTGTTCTCTTCTTTTGTGACACTAGTTGGTGGTACCAATTGAGGGTACTATCTCTGGAACAAGTGAGGGTATAAGTGGCCTGAATTCGACGCTAGACACCATTATTAGACGGGTCTTAGAGACGCGGGACCAGCTTGGTCCCCCTGACACTTCTTGGAACATGCTACAACTTTCAAACTTGACCAGTGACGAGTGTGATCCAGTAATCTATCTGCAAACACCCAAACGTCAGCTGAAACAGAACTTCATTGGCAACTTAGTAGAAACATAAAAACTGCCAAGTGAACTATCCAATTTTTAACTCCATAATATCACCCGATGATGACTATTGTTTGTTAAAGAATTAGTCATTTTTATAACTGTTAAAACATAATTGATTATTAAATTTGTTACTTGCATAAAGACAAATCTAAAGTTGATTTAATCATTTTGAATGTACTACATCCGTATGTCTCAGACAATTTCTTAAATATACTTAAACAGAGCTATACAATAATAATAAGAGGAATTTCGCTGACTTAACTCAGCTCGGGGAATGAACGAGCTAACGAATTATAAGAAAACCCTATCCTTCACAAAAGTTGACGGCAGATACTAAAGTTAACATTTGCTCAGCCTCGTGCATCATTGTTCTCGCTTTTCTGAATATCTTGTGAACACTGCTTTGAGATAGAAGCATCATTATTTTTCTACCTACAACTCTGCCAAGAGAAATCTTGTGTGAAGATAGACACCTTTGAAGACCCACATTAGTTACTCTTGAGTTTTGGCCACTGTTGGACCCACTACTGCAGAGCTAAGGGGAGGCAACCCGTGACAATCTCTCTCTCATAAAGTTGGCGGTCTGTCTCAGATTTCTCTCATCATATAACCACATCTATATCTCTCATAAAGTTGGCGGTCTGTCTCAGATTTCTCACAACACTCTCATATAACCACATCTATATCTCTCATAAAGTTGGTGGTCTGTCTCAGATTTCTCTCATCATATAACCACATCTATATCTCTCATAAAGTTGGCGGTCTGTCTCAGATTTCTCTCATCATATAACCACATCTATATCTCTCATAAAGTTGGTGGTCTGTCTCAGATTTCTCTCATCATATAACCACATCTATATCTCTCATAAAGTTGGTGGTCTGTCTCAGATTTCTCTCATCATATAACCACATCTATATCTCTCATAAAGTTGGTGGTCTGTCTCAGATTTCTCTCATCATATAACCACATCTATATCTCTCATAAAGTTGGTGGTCTGTCTCAGATTTCTCTCATCATATAACCACATCTATATCTCTCATAAAGTTGGCGGTCTGTCTCAGATTTCTCTCATCATATAACCACATCTATATCTCTCATAAAGTTGGTGGTCTGTCTCAGATTTCTCTCATCATATAACCACATCTATATCTCTCATAAAGTTGGTGGTCTGTCTCAGATTTCTCTCATCATATAACCACATCTATATCTCTCATAAAGTTGGTGGTCTGTCTCAGATTTCTCTCATCATATAACCACATCTATATCTCTCATAAAGTTGGCGGTATGTCTCAGATTTCTCTCATCAACCACCCACATCTATATCTCTCATAAAGTTGGTGGTCTGTCTCAGATTTCTCTCATCATATAACCACATCTATATCTCTCATAAAGTTGGTGGTCTGTCTCAGATTTCTCTCATCATATAACCACATCTATATCTCTCATAAAGTTGGCGGTCTGTCTCAGATTTCTCTCATCATATAACCACATCTATATCTCTCATAAAGTTGGTGGTCTGTCTCAGATTTCTCTCATCATATAACCACATCTATATCTCTCATAAAGTTGGCGGTCTGTCTCAGATTTCTCTCATCATATAACCACATCTATATCTCTCATAAAGTTGGCGGTCTGTCTCAGATTTCTCTCATCATATAACCACATCTATATCTCTCATAAAGTTGGTGGTCTGTCTCAGATTTCTCTCATCATATAACCACATCTATATCTCTCATAAAGTTGGTGGTCTGTCTCAGATTTCTCTCATCATATAACCACATCTATATCTCTCATAAAGTTGGCGGTCTGTCTCAGATTTCTCTCATCATATAATCACATCTATATCTCTCATAAAGTTGGTGGTCTGTCTCAGATTTCTCTCATCATATAACCACATCTATATCTCTCATAAAGTTGGTGGTCTGTCTCAGATTTCTCTCATCATATAACCACATCTATATCTCTCATAAAGTTGGTGGTCTGTCTCAGATTTCTCTCATCATATAACCACATCTATATCTCTCATAAAGTTGGCGGTATGTCTCAGATTTCTCTCATCATATAACCACATCTATATCTCTCATAAAGTTGGTGGTCTGTCTCAGATTTCTCTCATCATATAACCACATCTATATCTCTCATAAAGTTGGTGGTCTGTCTCAGATTTCTCTCATCATATAACCACATCTATATCTCTCATAAAGTTGGCGGTCTGTCTCAGATTTCTCTCATCATATAACCACATCTATATCTCTCATAAAGTTGGTGGTCTGTCTCAGATTTCTCTCATCATATAACCACATCTATATCTCTCATAAAGTTGGCGGTCTGTCTCAGATTTCTCTCATCATATAACCACATCTATATCTCTCATAAAGTTGGCGGTCTGTCTCAGATTTCTCTCATCATATAACCACATCTATATCTCTCATAAAGTTGGTGGTCTGTCTCAGATTTCTCTCATCATATAACCACATCTATATCTCTCTCATAAAGTTGGTGGTCTGTCTCAGATTTCTCACATCATATAACCACATCTATATCTCTCATAAAGTTGGTGGTCTGTCTCAGATTTCTCTCATCATATAACCACATCTATATCTCTCATAAAGTTGGTGGTCTGTCTCAGATTTCTCTCATCATATAACCACATCTATATCTCTCATAAAGTTGGTGGTCTGTCTCAGATTTCTCTCATCATATAACCACATCTATATCTCTCATAAAGTTGGTGGTCTGTCTCAGATTTCTCTCATCATATAACCACATCTATATCTCTCATAAAGTTGGTGGTCTGTCTCAGATTTCTCTCATCATATAACCACATCTATATCTCTCATAAAGTTGGTGGTCTGTCTCAGATTTCTCTCATCATATAACCACATCTATATCTCTCATAAAGTTGGTGGTCTGTCTCAGATTTCTCTCATCATATAACCACATCTATATCTCTCATAAAGTTGGTGGTCTGTCTCAGATTTCTCTCATCATATAACCACATCTATATCTCTCATAAAGTTGGTGGTCTGTCTCAGATTTCTCTCATCATATAACCACATCTATATCTCTCATAAAGTTGGTGGTCTGTCTCAGATTTCTCTCATCATATAACCACATCTATATCTCTCATAAAGTTGGTGGTCTGTCTCAGATTTCTCTCATCATATAACCACATCTATATCTCTCATAAAGTTGGTGGTCTGTCTCAGATTTCTCTCATCATATAACCACATCTATATCTCTCATAAAGTTGGTGGTCTGTCTCAGATTTCTCTCATCATATAACCACATCTATATCTCTCATAAAGTTGGTGGTCTGTCTCAGATTTCTCACATCATATAACCACATCTATATCTCTCATAAAGTTGGTGGTCTGTCTCAGATTTCTCTCATCATATAACCACATCTATATCTCTCATAAAGTTGGTGGTCTGTCTCAGATTTCTCACATCACTCTCATATAAAAAAGGTAAAGGTAAAGGAACCCGTTACACGCCCATTGAGGCATATTGGGAATATGGTGTTAGACCCATATTTTCTTGACCATCGGCACACTAGGGGTGACGTGGTCAACATCACGCCGGCCGCCTTAACCTTCCCAGAGTTGCTCTGGTATCCAGTTAGGGATGGGTCAACCCAGGAGCCGTTTGCGGCCTAAAAAAATCCCACCTCATCTGGGTATCGAACCAAAGACCACTGAGCTAGGAAGCCAGTGCACTAACTACTATGCTACCGCGGCTCCCTTCATTCTCATATAACCACATCTATATCTCTCATAAAGTTGGCTGTCTGTCTAAGGCTTGCCTCGTAGTCTGACAATTTTTCCGTAACAGGAATTGATGAAGGTCATGTTGTCAATCTACTCCTTTCGTGGAGCCGACAATCTTGGAGGACATTTTGTACCGCTTGGTTAAATTTGATCCGATGTGTTATTTGTAACCAGAAACTCAGTTATCATAGTCTAAATAAAACCTGACGATCACAAACAAGCACGGGTTACAGAAGTTAGAATTCAGCTGGAATGTTACTGATATTTCAAATTGTGTCAAATATTTGATATTGTTATCAGAACCGGAAGTTAATTTTTTTTTAAGTTTTGCCCAGAAACTCTCAACTTGAAGGAGATAATAGAAACATTTTGTTCAAAGTTGGTAATACAACTGTCAGACTAAAGGAGATAATAGAAACATTTTTGTTCAAAGTTGGTAATACAACCTTCAGACTGAAGGAGATAATAGAAACTTGTTGTTCAAAGTTGGTAATATAACTGTCAGACTGAAGGAGATAATATATACCTCTTGTTCACAGTTGGTGATACAGCTGTCAGAGTGAAGGAGATAATAGAAACTGGTTGTTCAAAGTTGGTAATACAACTGTCAGACTAAGGGAGGTAATAGAAACTGGTTGTTCAAAGTTGGTAATACAGCTGTCATACTGAATGAGATAATAGAAACTGGTTGTTCAAAGTTGGAAATACAGCTGTCAGACTGAAGGAGATAATAGAAACTGGTTGTTCAAAGTTGGTAACATAGCTGTCATGTCCTAATTTCTGTGCTCACATGTTCTCTCCCTGTAGGCGGCTGCACTGTCCCAGAAATACCATCCATCTCAACTTGTTCACAGCATTTGTCTTGAGGGCTGCTCTCTCATTTCTAAAGGACAGTCTGCTGGTGACCCACCTGGGTCTGCCTGGGGATGTGGTCGAGGTCTCGCCTGGATACTTTGTGTTTGATCCCGAGGGAACGGTAAATCATCACCACATAAAACATGTTTACTGCGCCACGACAGTACACCATTTGTATTTCTATCAGCAGCTTCACAGATCATCATCATTTCCCTTTTTGTTCCCTATGGAGCATGCAGTCACAACAACAACTGACCTACTTACAGGAAGCCTGCACTAAAATATTAATGCACTTTTGCAGAAGTAGTTTTTGTAACAATTTATTTTACTTGTTTTTTTTCCAGCCTCATACACAACCTAGTATTAGCTGCCTCATACACAACATAATATTAGCCGCCTCATACACAACATAATATTAGCCGCCTCATACAATTTACCCCCACAGAGACCACTACGACATGCACGGGACAGCTTTAACCGACATTATTATATTTATCCTATTTACTTTTTCATCTTTCTTTAATCATCCATTTGGTCTAGACATTCATTTGTATTACCATCACGGTTTTATACGACAATATCGATCTTTGAGTTTAAGCTGAAATCAGAATGTGTTGTCACCAGCTGTTAATGGTCTTACTGGCAAAACGTGACAGAGTTCTAGAGGAAATGACATGTACTATAGTGGCAGACGTTGACCATTGAGGCCTTAGCGTAAATAAGAAGAAAACAAGCTATTGTTATCCAAGAAAAAAAAACAATTTTCCCACAATGCACCATCATTTTTAAAAGAACAGTTCGAAACAAGGCCAAAAAAAAAAAAAAAACATACCTTGTATATGCAACAAATCTTTGTCAATGGAGGGAAGAAAAAGTGGTCTCCATTTGTATGTAGAGCCATTTGGTATAATATATTGTTGCATGTTACTACACGCTAGCACTTGTCCATTTTATTTGAGGAATTGTGTTCGCCTGTAGACAAACTACTTTGTGCACGAAAACGTTCACCCGTAGTGAGCGACAGTCACTAGTGACGTAGTTCATCACATGTCGTGGGTTCGAATTGTTAATTATACTACTCGTCAAAAGTCAAGGGCCACTAAGAAAAACCTTGGTTGAAACCATAAAACAAATCTGATATAAACGTAATTGGTATCAGTCAAAACGGCATTTATTGAATACCAAATTGACATGTCACGTAAAGAAATGGAAACACACATTCAAATGCAATGAAGCTGTGAAGTGTGTCACCCACCTTTTCAAAAGTCACAAAATAGATATTGGACAAATAGACATTTCAAAATCGGGTATGACCACCGTTTGCAGCAAGGCATTCAAGACAGCGTAGACGCATCGAGTCCACAAGGGTCCGAAGAGTATCCAGAGGAACAGCTTGCCATTCCTGAAGCAGAAATGCAGTCAGCTGTGCAACATCCATTGGCAGGGGGTGATTTGATGACAATCTTCGACCAAGGACATCCCAGAGGTGCTCAATCGGAGAAAGGTCAGGTGAATGAGCTGGCCACGCCATCCTGATGACCCCATGCTGCTGAATAAACTCATTCACCACACGAGCTCGATGGGGTCATTGAATGACACAGTGAAGCGAGATTCATCAGTGAAGAGAACTTGACTCCATTGTTGCCTTGTCCATCGGATGTGCTCGCGACACCAAGCAACACGGGCTCTGCGATGAGCAGGAGTAAGAGGGATTCTGACTGCAGGACGTCGAGCAGCCAGCCCAAATTCATGTAAACGTCTGCGAATGGTGCTTTGATTGACATTAACGTTTACAGTTTGTCTCAGCTGACATCTTAGAGTGGAACAAGTCACTGCTCGATGGCGCAGGGCTGACAACAAGAGGTACCGGTCATCATGCCTATTGGTGCATCTAGGGCTACCTGGCCGGTGGCGATCCTCCACACTTCCTGTGGCCTGAAATCTCTTTAGATAGTAGAGTATGACACTGCAAGCCGTCTAGCAACCTCACGGACAGATAAACCACTTTCAACCCACGCTATAGCCCTCATTCTTTGTAAGGTGTCAAGACTTCTTCTCGGTGGCATGGTTTTTGCAAGTGATGAAACTACCCTAAGTCTGCTGATTGTAAAACAAATTAAGAGTGAACTCTGTTCACGAAAAGTCGCCATTACACGTGGAATGTCAATCAGCACGATTACTTCACCTGTTTGGTTGTACGGAAGTTTGAAAAAACAGATTAAAAATGTGAATTTATGGTCAGCAAACCAAATTGCACGTGATCACCATGGTTGTCGTTGAGTTGTTTTTATGCTTAACGTGCATAGAGGACAGTCAGAGGAAGATATTGCACCCATTTTTACTAAAAACTTCCTTCATTTAATCATTCTATGCGCTTATATAAAAGTGTATTGAAAATAATTGGGTGACCCTTGACTTTTGACGAGTAGTATATTTGTGCCTGTCGTATTCGTTCACTGGTTTGAGCTAGACGTGATTTTTCTAAGCTCCAGGATTTTTATGGAGAGTGTGTTTTTTCTAACTGGGGAATTAAATGGATTTTTCGAAGGCCGCCACCTTGTTAAGAACGTCCCAGATGGGGAAGGAAACTTATTGAGAAGTCTTGCACACACACACCCCCCCACCCTTGATATTTACGTAAGGAGTATCTCAAAGATATTGAGGTAACTGAGTTTAGGTCGCCATCATTAGCTTTTCCGCCACATTACTTGGGTGCCGGGAATATTGCCGTACCTACTAGTACACGGCCAGGATTGATGAAAGATTTTAGGATATCTATATATATATTTACTCTACTATTAACTGTGGACATGAAGAAGCCTAATGATTGAGGCTCGCTATTGACTGACGTAACTGGTTATCGCATTCACATGTTTTCCTGCCATATACTATGCCATGTATATATCTTGATGGATGTCTCCTTGTGATGAACGTACAATAAATGTCAACCATGTCTTCCCGTGGACCTTTTCACCTGCCGGCTTTTGTTGTATATGCTGACCATAATGTCCTGTATGAACGCCTGCAATCATTCGCGTATCCTACTTGATCCTCTATATTTTCTCCAGAAGTTACAAGCCTATTCTTTCGTTAGGAAGCGAGTCATGGACATTTTTTTAAACCAGCAAGAGTATCCGTGGAGGTCACATAGGCGTGATGCTCCAGAAGAGTGTTATGAGTACCATTGGCAGGTTTTTTAAAATAAAATCCTCCATAAAGAGGTCAGTGCGCTATGGAAGCTTTTTACACAAACAGAAGGAAACTTTTTACACAAACAGAAGGAAACTTTTTACACAAACAGAAGGAAGCTTTTTACACAAACAGAAGGAAACGTTTTACACAAACAGAAGGAAACTTTTTACACAAACAGAAGGAAGCTTTTTACACAAACAGAAGGAAGCTTTTTACACAAACAGAAGGAAACGTTTTACACAAACAGAAGGAAACTTTTTATACAAACAGAAGGAAGTTTTTTACACAAACAGAAGGAAGCAAGCCGCGCTTTTGGTCACGTCATGAGAATAGGAATGCTGGAATATGCTGTCACAACAGACATGATTGATGCATAGCTATCCGAGGGCTCGTTTTTATGAGTTTGTAAATAAAATTTACTGCTCGGGTATATAAACACTAAAATTCAGTTCATTTTCGCGTCGCCATCGCCAAAATCGACTTCTTTGGGCCAACCAGCATCGTCCCTGGGCAGCTGACAATCAATGGAGACGTGTCTGGTTTAGTGACGAATCTTTCTTTTTGTTGCAGCGTCATGATAGACGGCGTAGGGTCTACCGTAGGCGAAATGAACGTTTTGCCCAAAATTGCGTTGATGAAGCTCCGCCGCACGGTGGTGGAGGTGCAGTGGTGTGGGGAATGATCAGTTACAACGGAAGGAGTCAATTGGTGCACATTGAAGGAGGCTTGAATGCGCAATGATACGTCAATGAAATTCTTCGACCCCATGTCCTTCTACTTTTGGCTGCCCAAAGGTCTGTGTTTCAACAGGACAACGTCAGACCCCATTGTGCACGGTTGACCACACAGTTCCTGACTGCCAACAACATTCTCACCCTTCCACATGAGTCCGATTGAGCACCTGTGGGATGAGCTGCATAGACGTGTTTGTCGCCGAGACGTTGCTCCAGCCAATCGTCGTGATCTGTTCCAGGCACTCCAGGAAGAGTGGGCAGCCATCCCACAGGCCCACATCAGACATCTGATCGCATCCATGCCCAGGAGATGCCAGTCGCTGATCGATGCAAGAGGAGGCCACACACCATACTAACGGGAAAGCCGTACGCCAAAAAACTCTCGTGACCCAGATGCAAAACAACTGTCAATTGATTGGTTGAACCCTAAGGTATTCTTGTGTGCCATTTGAACAATTAACTCATTAAATTAAAAAAGTTATTGAATGTCAAAATTATGGCTATGTGTGTGCCTTCAGTAGCTATGCGTTTCTTTTTTTGAACAGTATACATTCCACTACACAATTGTCCCCAGCACTGGCAGTGTAAACTGCTGTTTACTACATTCCATTACGTGCAGCTAGCAAGTTCGGCCTGGGTTTTCATGGAAGGACTGTACCTCTATATTCTCGTCACTGTCACCATTTTTTCAGAGCGGCGGTACATTCGCTGGTGTACGGTAATGGGATGGGGTAGGCATTTGTTTTTTATCAGTGTTTGTGTATAGTCTTAACTTGGATGTCAGTGTAGCATCATTTTATGGCTGAGAAACATGGAGATCAAAAATAAATAACTAAAACAACCAATGAGGTACAGACTTTCATAAATTGGTGATGTCCATAAATAGAAGGATTAACATGGAGTGACAAGATGAGCAATGTGGAACAAATGGAAGAACCAGACTAATAAAGACCAATCGGGTAAGAGGTGAGAAAACGGTTCTGGTGTTGGACAGGACACACACTGAAAGACAATGAGTGTGGGAGAATTCTGAAGGTAAAAGAAAAAGAGAGACAATATAAACATACATACATACATACACACATATGCACATACACACATAAACACACACAGACGAAGAAGCAATCTGTAGGCATACCTTAGCAGCATGCTGTAATAGAGGCAAGAGCTAGAGCGGACGGCACAAAACAAGAAGGCTTTGCTTGAATTAGTTGAAGAGTTATGCTCCAGTGGGTGATAAAGGATGGTGATAATGAGCATTGGGCAATCTCTGTAGGACTGAGGACTAGACTAGGAGGACAACGTTAGACAATCTCTGTAGGATCGAGGACTAGACCAGGAGGACAATATTAGACGATCTCTGTAGATCTGAGGACTAGACTAGGAGAACAACGTTAGACAATCTCTGTAGGACCGAGGACTAGACTAGGAGGACAATATTAGACGATCTCTGTAGGACCGAGGACTAGACTTGGAGGACAATATTAGACGATCTCTGTAATACCGAGGACTAGACTAGGAGGACAATATTAGACAATCTCTGTAGGACCGAGGACTAGACTAGGAGGACAATATTAGACAATCTCTGTAGGACTGAGGACTAGACTAGGAGGACAATATTAGACAATGTCTGTAGGACCGCGGACTAGACTATCTCTGGGAGGACAACTATTATATTAGACAATCTCTGTAGGACCGAGGACTAGACTAGGAGGACAATATTAGACAATCTCTGTAGGACCGAGGACTAGACTAGGAGGACAATATTAGACAATCTCTGTAGGACCGAGGACTAGACTAGGAGGACAATATTAGACAATCTCTGTAGGACTGAGGACTAGACTAGGAGGACAATATAAAGGAAGCCTGCACAAAAAAAGCACTTCATATGAGACTAAAATTAGTGATTTCTGTAACAATCTGTTTAGAGGATGCGATTGTTAGCCCCATACGCAACCTCTCATTGGTCACCCTCTGAGAGAAGAAGCCATAGATTTTGTTGTCTCATGATCTGCGCAGAAATCCCCGGGATCTGGCTGGATGTTTTTATACGGCAGAGCGGGGCCATGTGAAGATTCACAAGTATTTGGAAACTGAAAGACTGAAATGGTCTGACCTTGTGTCCAGAATAAAGTGATTAGTTCTAGACCATCCTCTAATGGAGTGCCCCGCACACACACACATACAAACAAAAATGGGGTTCAGGGAAATGGCGATGTGTATTTCCGAAGCCCGAAAGGGGAGCTAAAAATAGAAACACTTATCATGTGTACCACAAAAGACGATTAAGGAAGGTAGAGCACACAGCTTGTTGCTCAAAACTGTAGAAACCTAAAGCTAAATAACAAATAAGATGAAGGTATCCACAGTTCAAGAAAAGAGAAATAGAGGAAGACACAAACACGCACACAAACGCAAAAAGGTTTAAACAAATATATCATCACCATTATCAGGTGCCATCTTCACATCGATGGTCGGCTGCAATTGCGCTCCAGCGTCTTCTGTCTCTTGTCTTGATGGTGCACTCTTGTAGACTCTTTCCTGTCCATCTCTTGTCTTGATGGTGTACTCTGGTAGACTCTCTCCTGTCCATCTCTTGTCTTGATGGTGCACTCTGGTAGACTCTCTCCTGTCCATCTCTTGTCTTGATGGTGCACTCTGGTAGACTCTCTCCTGTCCATCTCTTGTCTTGATGGTGCACTCTGGTAGACTCTCTCCTGTCCATCTCTTGATGTTATCTTCCCACTTACATCGCTGTCTTCCTCATGCAGGTTTGCCGTCAACTATGCCCTCTATTATGGTCTTTAGATATCAAGAGGGTGAGGGGTTAAAGAAGACATAGAAAAACCATGCATGAATGGATAGCAAGGGACTGTACTGCCACGAAATAGAAAAGTATATAAACAAAAACACAACTGGTGCCTCAGGTGTCACCTAAGTTACAAGATAAATGAAGGGAGGAAGGATAACATTGGATTATCTGTAAGGAGACAGGGACATAATTTTGCTCCCTCCAGCATGTTATAGGTAGCGACTAATGCAAGTTTGTACTTGTGGAGGTAGCATCAACATATAAAACAAAGTTCTACATAAACGACAGCTGCAAGAGCACATTAATGCACTGATCCAGGCTTTCTGTAACGTCACCAGCTGCGCCATAACTGGCTCCATGCTCCATAAGGAACGACAAGAGACATATATTGTCTTCTGTGGCTGATATGATCCATCGGCTGTCACTGATGACGGGACAGAGAATAATAAGGACGGTAAAAAACACGGAAAGAGAATGGTTGTATTTGATAATGTTTATGGTGATGACAAAGCATCACTTGATAATAGATAATAGAATCAATACGATAGTTAATTACAGGTTAAACGAGATAACTGATACAAAATCTGAGGATTGTAACATTGTTTAGCTATAGTAATGGTATAATCCCATCCCATCCCAACTAACATAATTACCGATGTATGTTACGTCGGTCGGTCACACTCAAAATAGTAACTCGCGCCAGAAAAAAAAGTGCGCAATGCACGGTGTGCAACTTGCGCCGCGTTGGTGTTATATAAAACAAATACTTAGGTTTTTTTTTTTTAAATTCTTTCTCGAAATTAGTAGCGCTCGATAAAGAAAAAGTGCGTAAAAATTGGTGAGCCCTCACCCGATGTACAAATCATGAAAACTTGAAAGTTTTTGTTAAAACCACTTATTATCAGGAAACATTCTTTGAAAACAATCCACGCACTTTCACAAGAAATGTCGTCATCAAAGAACTTTTAAATTAAATCTAAAATACATAAATCTCGCCGTGTGTACGTTGGTCACAGCTGAGGAATGCAACCGTGTTGACAAATTGTATTGTTTCCATTATATATACTCTCCCAAAAATAGTTACAATCAACAAAGAAAAGCGTTCAAATGACGATGTTCATAAAAGTTTGATTACACTGTATAATGAAAGAAACCAAAAACACTATAAGAATGTACTTCTATCTGCTCATCCGGGAACAGAAACAGCACACTATAATTAAAAACCCATCTAGTTTGACGGGTTATTGCTAGTATAGAAATAATTGCTTAATTGTTAAATAATATATATCATCATCATCTCAACCCGTAACCCATCATGGGTCGTAGGGGTGCCATGGTGGAAGCATCAGCAGACAGGGTCCTCCACTGCTCTCTATCCTCAGCAATGCGTACAAGTGTGGAAAAACCGTGTCCTGCCCATTCTTTGATGTTATCAGCCCAGGATTTTCTTTGCCTTCCTCTTCTCCGTTTACCTTTGACTGTTCCCTGGAGGATCGTTTTCGAAAGGGAGTCATGACGAGTTACATGCCCAAACCAGGCAAGCTTTCGACGTTTCACTACTGACAAAAGTGGTTCTTGGTGGCCTGCATAGGTGTTTATCTTCTCTCTAACATAGACATTTGTTTTGTGCTCTTTATAGCAAATGCGCAAAATTCTTCTATAACATTTATGCTCGAAAGCCTGAATCCTTCGCTCCGTATCTGCAGTGAGTGTCCAGCTCTCACACCCATACAAGAGAATAGATAATGCAAGTGATTTGTATAATTTGATCTTCACAGGAAAACTGATGTTACTTTTCCAGATCACATTCAGTCTTGTCTGAAATATTATATATAATAATTGTTTAATAATATTGATAATAGGTGTTTAATAATATAGGTCATAATTGCTTACATGTTTAATAATATAGATAATAATTGCTTAACCGTTTAATAATATAGATAATAGCTGTTTAATAATATAAATCATAACTGCTTACTTGTTTAATAATATAGATAATAATTACTTAACCGTTTAATAATATAGATAATAATTATTTAATTGTTTGAAGATCGTAATTATGTGAGTGATAAAGATGAAGATTTCTGACTTTGGTTGCAGAAATAATGAGACAACTTCGATGGTAAATATGATAATAATACGGACAATGAAATCGGTGGTGACAGATGTAATAATCTTGGAGTTATAGATGACGATACAGTTATAATATATCTTCCTCTGATTTGACAGGCGGTCCTTTATTTTTTCTGATGCCTTGGGTGACAGTCCGTGCCACAGTCGAGAATATCTTGTAAGTAGTCCATATTTCGTGTCTCGTGACATTTTGACATGTCCTAAATGTTGAATATATTTTAAAATTCTGGTATTTCATACATAGGAATCTTTTAATATTTTTGTAACACCTTCCCATCATTCACCCATGTTTATTATTTATGTATGTTTGTTTTGTATTCATTTAGCAAGGGAAAAGGGGATGTTCTTGATTGACAGGTGAACTAAACAGCAGACGTTTAAAATGCACCTTTATAATGATTAATACTTTACTGCAAATCAAATCGTTTTTATTTTGTAATTTGTTGATAACTTCTTGAGAACTGAAAATGGCTAATAAATGTTGACAGATTGGAAATAGTGTCTAGCTCAACACATAGCATTCTTCTTACATAGTTTCAAATTGTTGACATAAAATCTTTGACTCAAGATGTGTCTACTATTTATTGTACTTATTTCTACTTTAGAACATTCTTGTTTGTCTTTTCATATCTCGCCCATATGTGTTCAGCCTGAACAAAAGTTGTAATGACAAGCAGTTTGTGTGGTCTCCATTGACAAGTATAAAGCGTAAACTGTCTTGACTACCGGTCTATGTTTGATTTTTATTACATTGAAAGTCTCGTCAATTTCTGTCACAAACGCTGTTGTGTTTATCTGTGATGAAGCAAAATTATATGCTATACGTTGAATGAAACAAAAACCGGGCAGTAAAGTGCGATAACAATAAACTGTAATCCGGAGTTTTAGAGAACAAAAAAATGTGAAGAGTTACAGGCGGCAGTGTGTGAGCTTGTCAACATTGATAGACATAATGGTTTTATTTGTTACTGTAACGGCATTAACAATCTGGGAGGGGCTAAACGAAGGAAAAGACACAATGACGACGATAATTTGAAGAAATAACATGAATCTAAAAAATTTAACATGAGATTCACGGAAAGAAAAAGGGGCAACTATTAAAACATTTGTATCGAACTGTCGTGCCTGCTCTCCCTTTCTTGATTTGTTGGTCTTTAAATTTGAATGCGAATTTTTGGATAGGTGGGGAATAGAGTGTGGAAGAGTGAAGGTCTCAGAACGTATGCTCACAGATTACTAGTGAGAATTAACAATACACTCACCGTGCTGAATTATTCGTAAATGACAAATGACAGTAGTGTTTGAGGTTACAAATTGAAGTACGACAGGGATGCCTCTTGCCAGCATTTCTCTTCCTACAAGCTATAGATGGGGTTGTAGAATCTATGGCACATATATATGTGTTCCTCTGAGAGCGTGTGTGGGGGGAGGGAATTGATTGTCTGTCATATATGGGTCAGTCTATCTATCTATCTATCTATCTATCTATCTATCTATCTATCTATCTATCTATCTATCTATCTATCTATCTATCTATCTATCTATCTATAACCGCCTGTACATCCACGCACACACGCACCCATAAGAATGTGATGATAATGTTTATGCTGATAATCACGACGATCGTAACGATAACAAAATGTCTACTTACAAAATATGTCTCCAGTTGTTGGAACACACACCCGACTCTGGGTTTCTTCTGGATCCTCAAAGGTCCACAGATGGCTATAGCTATTGTAAGTATATTATTCGCTAGTGGCGTGCTTTTTTCACCACCTTCACCATCTATGTATTAATTACTCACTGATAAGGGTGGAATTAGGATGCCGTCAAATTACCACCTCTATCGACACCAGGTATTACAATGCAAGATGTGGGTGTCTTATCTGGTTTAGATTGTTGCTGTGTGTGTGTTGCAGTAGAACAGTTCAGGGTACACCACAGGCAACATGACGTGTAGAGTCATAGAAATGGTAACTTCGCTTTAGGTTTATACCATTTATTGCACGCCACAAAACAGTCATGATACTTATGTTATCATCGGCATAGTACAACGAATGCAGCATTCAGACTCATGTTAACTGACAGTCATGTAGAAGTCAATACTCAATAGTTGTATGGAAAACAAATATCATAGCGAAGCTTGATAAATAATACATATAACTTCTGCAACCGTGGTCAGTTGCAGATCCTTAATGTTCATAGACAATAATAATTATTCCTTCCTGATGCTAGCAGATCAGATGTATACAATACGTCCGTTTACTGTCTGCACGTGAGTAGCATACATGGATGACAGGTCAGCTCGACCTTTATAACCTTCCTAAGTCTAACCATCTGACTTGGACGTGATCTCTGATATAACGAATCCTGGAACACAGACAATAGTCTTGTTGGTCTAGAGCGACCCATAGATATATAACTAGTTCAGGTATAAAGATACCGGTGACTTAATCCTAGTCAAAGTACCTCTCCATTTTGAATCACACAGGCGAGCAAAAAGGCGACAAAATGACGAACCTCTAGATGATAGCCTAAAGTTCGATACAAGAGGAATTACCTTATTTCGGAAAATCAACCATGAACATATGCCTCCAGGCAGGCTTGAATAATACGGGGAAATAGTCTAGTTAGCTAACTAACTCACAAAGACAATGTATTTCCCTCAGAGAATCACAAGACGCAGTCGCGTCCGCTCGCTAATCAGTCCATTTCTCAACTGCCCGACCTGGGCGGAACAACAAAACGACAACCCAGTCGAGACATGCGCAGAGTGACAATCTCTGAGTCGCTGTTCACAATAAGACGATTCTAAGAACATTCGAGATAAAAGTCTTACACAGTCGCGCCTTTTATGGACATGAACAGAAGCGTTAAGAAAGGTTTCAAACATCTACAACAGTTGACTGATACTACCAAATAAGGAGATATGGTCACGCTTCGTTCAAGACATTATAGACCGAACGTGTCTCTATACAAGAGGAGGTAAACTCATAAAAAATAGCAGTATCGATATTTCTGGTTCTGTCCCTTTGACCATAAAATATATATAACATGCATTTCAGTCAAATAATGATCATACATACGAAAAACGATCATACAAAGACTTTGGAAAAAAGTAATTATTTGTGCGTAACATTACCGCACCCTCCCGGGAAAAAAAAAAATGAAACATTTTTTTTTTTTAATCCTGGAGCCGGAAAAATCTAGGCTCCTAACGCACGTATGATGCGCGGATATACCTAACAAAATAGCTCAACACTTGGAGCGAAACTGAGATCATATCCCAGGTCCTTAGAGAAAAATTTATCTAAGTATACGCGTATATATCCCAGGAAGGTGCCACCAACACAAACCACAATGCTGGCAACATCATAATAAAAGTCAAATTATTCTCATACCAATATATGAAATCAAATATATTATTATGATATCATACAATGTGTTGCAAATAGCGGTGTAATATATTAATATACCGCACTATTTTATTACATTATGTAATGCATCAGTAACTAATAAGTAATACATGTGTTGATCTTCGTTGACATAAAACATTCAATAGAAGAAGATGTGGACATCATCCGCTCCCAATCTAGGACAGGACTTGATATACTCAAAGTTCCACAATGGACACAATCTCGTATCTTCAATGATGTGCTGCGAAAATATCAATAACACAAATCTTGAAGACAACTGGTAAATCTCTCAATACAATCCTGAAAATAATTTATTTAAATGTGGCCGAGTGATCTTTTGGCCCGTATATCACTAACTAAGCCTTCTTAGATAATTACATGGAACAATGTTATAAATTCCCCCTCAAAAAAGTGAGAAAAAAAAATCTACTAACATGTCATTATAACATTGGACTGTATATTAGGAAATATATATATGACAGAAGAATCATGTGGAATCGTGTGGGCATCTGGACAGAATGTCCGCCATTACATTATCCGAACCACGGATAGCTCGAACCGAGAAATGAAATGGTTGAAGAGCTATGGCATAACGAGTGGACCTCGAGCTCTTCAAGTTTTTACTCTGAATAGCAGTAAGCGCTTTCTGGTCGGTTTCCACAATGAAATGTGCGCCTAGAAGAAATCTTTGTAACTTCAGAATAGACCATACCATAGCCAATAACTCACGGTCTAAAACCGAGTAATTCTTTTCTGCAGCATTTAATTTCCTAGAGATATACATCACCGGATGCAGAGTATCAGAATACTCCTGCATTAGTGCTGCCCCAATCCCAGTTGACGAGGCGTCACTTCGAAGAACAAAAGTCTTCTCAATAGTAGGTAACCTAAGAATAGGTGGAGATGAAAATAGGTCTTTAACCTGGTCCAATGAGGATTGACATTCTTTTGACCAGCGGATCAAATTAGGCGACCCTTTCTTCAATAAAGTAGAAAGCGGTGCCATAATGGAGGACAGATTCGGAATGAATCGTCCGTAGAATTGGATCAAACCTAATAGACTCCTTACTTGTTTCTTTGTCTTAGGGACCGAAATGTTAAGTATTTTTGAAACATTGTGGTCCTCTGTCTTTAAAAGACCATGACCAACACGATGACCTAGGAAAGAAATCTCACTAAATCCTATAAAGGCTTTAGAGGGTTTTGCAGTCAAGTTATACTCGCGAAGAGTAGACAGTAATTCGTATAAACCCAAATAGTGATCTTCCCAGGAATCACTGAATAGACAGATATCATCTAGATATGCTATGACATCTGTACGATATGCGAGAATTCGCCGCATCATGCGTACGAATGTAGCAGGGGCGTTCATAAGACCAAAAGGCATGAAATTCCATTGGAATAAACCCCTAGGTGTAGAAAAAAGCTGTAAAAGGTTTGGCACGTTCAGTTAGCGGGACTTGCCAATAACCTTTAGACAAATCTAGTTTGGTAAAGAATCTAGAATTAGAAAGTTTATTGAGTAGCTCTTCTAATGAAGGCATAGGTTCAGCGTCGAACTTCGTAACTTGGTTCAATTTGCGATAATCTACGCAAATGCGAATGTTATTATCCTTCTTTCGAAAAATAACCATAGACGAAGAGTATGCTGAAGTGGATGGTTCAATGATTTCCAAACGTATCATTTCATCCAATTCTTTTTCGACTTGAGACTGGAAATGGATAGGTATTGGATAGGGTCTGACTCTGATAGGATTATGATCAGTTAGCACAATGTCATGTTCAATGACATGTGTGTGTCCCGGGATGTCTGTAAGAACATCCTGAAATGTTTGCAACATCGAAGAAACTTGTCGATGTTCCTCAGCGGAAAGATTTGGAGAAACGGTCACGTTTTTTCCAAGATTCCGTAGAATAAAGTGGGACCATAGAAAGAGGAAGATTGACATCAGAAAAAGTAGTTTCCTCATCCTGTATAACTGACAGCGATGAGTATTGACCATGAGGTACTTGAGAATTGTCCGTTGCCTGGAAAATAGGCTGCAAATAGTCTGGTCTTTCATGAAATTCCGTGAGCATATTTATGTGGAAAGTTTTATGCTTTCCATCAATATCGACAACATAGTCGACATCAGAAATTTTGGAGACTATTGCATATGGACCTTTCCATGCAATTAGAAGTCTGTTCTCCCTTGAAGGAAGTAGGACGAGAGCTTTGTCACCTGGACAAAGTTGTCGTAGACATCTATTCTTATTCGCAAACTGCCTTGCCTTTTCTTTAGCAAATTCGGAAGACGAAGTTGCTAGTCTGCATGCCTCAATGATTTTTTTCCTAAGAGCAATGACGTACTCATAAGAAGACTGAGTCTCATCGCTAATATTATCGGCAGTGATTAGATCGTGAAGTAAAGACATAGGGCCGCGCGGTTGCGCGCCAAAGACAAGTTCAAAAGGGGAAAACCCCGTATGTTCATTGGGGACCTCTCTATACGCAAAGAGAGCCGCGGGTAAGACCCTGTCCCAATCCTGAGGATGATCCTCAGTTATTTTACCCAGTAAAGTTTTTAGAGTCCTATTTAAACGTTCGACCAACCCATTAGACATTGGGTGATAGATACTGCTGAGAGACCTTTTTATATGTAGCATAGACATTACCTGTGACATAGTGTCTGATATAAGTTGAGTGCCATGGTCTGACAATATTTCTCCGGGAAAACCCAAGCGAGAAAATATCAGCCAAAGAGCGTCTGCGATATCAGCAGTTGAGATGCTCTTGAGAGGTATTGCCTCTGGCCAACGTGTGCACATATCGACACATGTAAGAATAAATTGGTGCCCTCTAGCCGACTTAATTCTAAAAGGACCGATAATATCTATTGCCATTTTTTGAAAAGGGCGAATTGGAATGTCAGCAGCCTGAATAGGCGCAGCATGTCGTGGTCCTTTAGATTTGACCTCCTGACATACTTTGCAAGAGCGACAGTACATTCGTATGTCCTTGCTCACAAATGGCCAAAAGAAAGCCGCAAGAACTCTCGACTTTGTACGGGAAAAACCCATATGTCCAGCACATTGCGAGTCATGAGCATGTTGCAATATTTGCACCCTCATGCTCTTAGGCACAAGAATTTGTGAATGAGTGGATGTAGTCGAGTCTTGTACCATACGTACAAGTACGCCGTTCTTCATAGAAATCCAAGATTTTCTATTAGTATTTTGATTAGGATCACCTTTTTTTGCTAGAATGAAGAATTTTTGTAACGACGGATCTTCTTCTTGCAATTTGATAAATGAGTCACGTGTAATAGTCAAGTGACTATTTTGTTCATTTACTTCATCATTATTAGTTAATGAAGTTTGAGGTGGATCCAGAGCATGTGCTCTTGTGACCACCGTATTGGTAGCTTCAATATTTTGCTCTTCCCAAACAGCAATCTGCTGTGGGGTACATTCCCTAACTCCGTGAATACGACCATAATAAGGTCCGCAATAGGGTTTGGAAGTAGACACGCGTGGACCTCTCCCGTGAAGAAAGGAGTAGCAATATGTATTATGGCAGTAGGATATTTTTCCAACGTGCCACCAAATGTGACACATTTGATGACCTTTCCTGTAGCACAGAATGGATCTACAAGAGATTGCCTAACCCCGACAGTAGTACATCCAGAATCAAACAACACCGAGACTGGATTACTATTTACAAGCCCCTTATGTAATATAAGAGAACCTCTCCCATCATGAGCAACATTAGCAGGAAGAGCGGGCAAAGGATGACCACAGCTTAGAGTACTAATGGTTTTCGGATCAAATAAAGTACTGCATTGGATACATTTATTTGCCCTACCAAAGTCAAAAGATGAGCATCCGATAGCATTATGGTCTTTATCATTATTAACCTGTTTATCTGCTCCCTGAGATTCTTGTTGAACAGAGTTTGTCTGTTGATATCTTTTTCTCTTCTGTTGCGATCTACCGCGACCATTATTGCCTCTGCAATTATCATTAAAGTCCCTACTGTAATTTTTATCCTGGTTTGCGTTCCAGTTTCCATAACTGTCATTACCATCTCTATGCTGTTGAGAACCTCTATTATCTTGGTATTGAGGTCTCTGCAAAAAATATTTTCCTCTATACGGATTACCTTTATGAAAATTTCTAAAGTTACCGGGAATAGAATACCGTGTAATATTAGGTTGTCTCCAGTTCTGGGAAGAAGAATCTCCCTGAAATTGATTACCATGGTTCTGGGCATAATTACGGTTACTCTTTTTATTGAAATTTTGCTGGCTACCCTGAAATTTACGCATAAAATTCGGGCCATAAGGTGCTGCCGAAGCAACTGGCAGACCTTCTTTTACCTTAGAGTTGCTAACGGTTATGTGAGGATGTGCAGTAACATACTGGCTACAGTATTCTTCCATTTCTTTTATATTTTTAGGCTTACGCTCATGAAGAAAAGAAAGAAAAGCTTCATTAACAGAAGACATAACCTTGTCTCTAAGAAGTAAGTCCATGAGGGCTTCAAATGTACTTTCTGTCTTAGAAAGCTCAACCCATCGTAAAAAAGTAAGACGTATGCCTGAGATGAATTCTGAGAATTCAACTCCAGTTTCTGGTAACATGTTTTTAAATTTAAGACGATATCCGTCTTCGTTAAGTTGGTACTTCTTTAACAATGCCGCCCTGACAACCTCATAGTTGTTCTTGTCAGGCACATCTACCATACCCAACAAAGTCAAAGCATCACCTCTAAGTATCTTGGACAGATGATAAACATATAATGTTTTATCTATATTATGCACCTTACATGCACTTTCAAATCTATCTAGATAAAATGTTATATCATCAATTGAAGCATTGAATGCTGGTAAATTAAGCTTGAAATCAACAGCATTAGACTTATTAGCAGATGATACCTTATTAGCATCATTAGCATTACTAGATAACTTCAACTTTTCTAACTCCAAAGCTAAGAGTTTTTTCTTCATGTTCCATTTTTGCTTTTCTCTCATCAGACTCTCTTTGTAACCTTCTTTCCTCAGCCTCAGCCTGTAACTTTCTTTCCTCAGCCTCAGCCTGTAACTTTTTTTCTAATCTTTTATTTTCAGCCTCTATTTCAAGTCTCTTATTTTCAGCTTCTTTTTCAAGTCTCTTATTTTCAGCTTCTTTTTCAAGTCTCTTATTTTCAACCTCAGCCTGAAGTCTCTTCTCCTGAGATTCTGCTTCTCTTTTTTGTTTTTTTCCATTTCCATTTGTAATCTCTTTTCATCTACCTGCATCTGCAGTTTTAAATTTTCAGCATCTATTCTCTTTTGTTCAGTTAGTTCTTTCATTTTCTTTTCCTCCGACTTCAATGCCTTGGCATATTGAACAGTCGCAAATTCTTCTAATTTATCACCTGTCTTCCCAAGGGCTTTACCCTGCTCAATAAAGTACTCAAATGTAGACATGATGTCTAAAATGTGAGTACAGAACCTGAAATAATTAATTATCTTATTTCAATCTTAATAGCAACAAGACTTAATAAAGTGCTTGTATAATTACTATGTTTACTCCAATCTCTGTGGGAAACAAGACTTGACACCAATTTGTATTATCAGTTGTACAATAATATCACAAGTCACCTCTTAATTATCAGTGCACTACCCAAATCAGTGCATAACCATCAGTTATTTATCATAACTGCACTACAATAGTGCATAAGGAAAAAACCACCAGCTAGTTATGATAAGTGCACTATAGATCAATAGTGCATGAGCATATATGTAACAATAGTGAAAGCTAACTATGCAAGAACTATGCAAACAATAACAAGACAATGTAAACAATAACAAAGTCATCAACAATGTAAACAAAACAAAGATCAAAGTCAACGTAAACAATAACAAAGATCAGAGTCAATGTAAACAATAACAAAGATCAACGTCAATGTAAACAATAACAAAGATCAGAGTCAATGTAAACAATAACAAAGATCAAACAATACGAAAACATTCGCATAAGTCAAATAAATAAACAGCGAAACTAAAAAGAATATGATGACAGAATGCGAAGATATGACAAACAAATGACGCTACAGTATATACACAAAAATTTACGTGAAGAACTGAATAATAGAAAAGAGGAGACCTACAAATACAAACAATTGAAATCGAAACTAAAAAAAACAGAAAGAAAGAGAGAAAAAAAAAAAAAATATACAAAAAACGAAAATAAAGCACAACTCGTCACAACTAAACAGATATAGCAACGATTGTCGCTAGCAAATTTCACAATAGGAAATTCGCACAGTCCCTAACGAAAACGCTAACAGTAGAACCTCTGTGGCGTGGTATCTTCTACTGAAAGACACCGCCCAACCGAGAAAACCCGCAGAAATATAAACATAAACATACCAATCCAAATCACATATAACATGTAAACATATAAAGAGTGCGAAAAATGTGATAGACAGAAGGCTCAGTTAGAACATAAGGGCACAGTTCACAAACAAAACAGGCCACTTAACTTCTATGTATCCACAACGTCAGCACAGTTCAGAACAGGATGTGATCAGCATTCTTAGGACAATGATCCAACGTTGATCCATATCTGCTCTCGTAAACTGCCATGACAAAGGAAATGAGCTTCTAACAGGAAACAGCTTCTGACAGGAAACAGCTTCTGAACTTGACCTTCTGAATCTGCAACAGTAATTCTGAGACCGGAACAGTTGTTACGGCACTTGTCCTTCTTCTCAACAGATCAGGAAATCCATTCGCTCGGTACTTGTCCTTCTATTTGTAGACAAACTTCAATACCGCCGAGCAGCGCCGGGTAGTTTCAAAATATCAACAACTGTCAGTACTGCTGCGTCTTTCAAAAAAATTTCATCAAAGGTGATGAATAGCAACTGCAATGTTGTCTTGTAGTCTGCTGATGATGTCTGGGTTTGTTGACCCCCTTGAGAGTTGGTACCAGAATAAACCAACTATTGGCCACCATGAATTGATAAGGGTGGAATTAGGATGCCGTCAAATTACCACCTCTATCGACACCAGGTATTACAATGCAAGATGTGGGTGTCTTATCTGGTTTAGATTGTTGCTGTGTGTGTGTTGCAGTAGAACAGTTCAGGGTACACCACAGGCAACATGACGTGTAGAGTCATAGAAATGGTAACTTCGCTTTAGGTTTATACCATTTATTGCACGCCACAAAACAGTCATGATACTTATGTTATCATCGGCATAGTACAACGAATGCAGCATTCAGACTCATGTTAACTGACAGTCATGTAGAAGTCAATACTCAATAGTTGTATAGAAAACAAATATCATAGCGAAGCTTGATAAATAATACATATAACTTCTGCAACCGTGGTCAGCTGCAGATCCTTAATGTTCATAGACAATAATAATTATTCCTTCCTGATGCTAGCAGATCAGATGTATACAATACGTCCGTTTACTGTCTGCACGTGAGTAGCATACATGGATGACAGGTCAGCTCGACCTTTATAACCTTCCTAAGTCTAACCATCTGACTTGGACGTGATCTCTGATATAACGAATCCTGGAACACAGACAATAGTCTTGTTGGTCTAGAGCGACCCATAGATATATAACTAGTTCAGGTATAAAGATACCGGTGACTTAATCCTAGTCAAAGTACCTCTCCATTTTGAATCACACAGGCGAGCAAAAAGGCGACAAAATGACGAACCTCTAGATGATAGCCTAAAGTTCGATACAAGAGGAATTACCTTATTTCGGAAAATCAACCATGAACATATGCCTCCAGGCAGGCTTGAATAATACGGGGAAATAGTCTAGTTAGCTAACTAACTAACAAAGACAATGTATTTCCCTCAGAGAATCACAAGACGCAGTCGCGTCCGCTCGCTAATCAGTCCATTTCTCAACTGCCCGACCTGGGCGGAACAACAAAACGACAACCCAGTCGAGACATGCGCAGAGTGACAATCTCTGAGTCGCTGTTCACAATAAGACGATTCTAAGAACATTCGAGATAAAAGTCTTACACAGTCGCGCCTTTTATGGACATGAACAGAAGCGTTAAGAAAGGTTTCAAACATCTACAACAGTTGACTGATACTACCAAATAAGGAGATATGGTCACGCTTCGTTCAAGACATTATAGACCGAACGTGTCTCTATACAAGAGGAGGTAAACTCATAAAAAATAGCAGTATCGATATTTCTGGTTCTGTCCCTTTGACCATAAAATATATATAACATGCATTTCAGTCAAATAATGATCATACATACGAAAAACGATCATACAAAGACTTTGGAAAAAAGTAATTATTTGTGCGTAACACTCACCTGTCTATTCATCACTCACCTCTCTATTCATCACTCACCAACCTATTCATCACTCACCTGTCTATTTATCACTCACTTGTCTATTAATCACTTACCTGCCGATTAATCATTTACATGTCTATTCATCACTCACCTACCTATTCATAACTCACCTACCTATTCATCACTCACCTGTCTGTTCATCACTTGCATGTCTATTCACTGTTCCCATGCCTATACATCATTCACCTGTCTATACTTCATTCACCTATCTATTCATCATTCACTTGTCTATATTTCATTCACCTTTCAATACTTCATTCACCTGTCTATACTTCATTCACCTATCTATTCATCATTCACCTGTCTATACATCATTCACCTGTCTATAATTCATTCACCTGTCTATACTTCATTCACCTATCTATTCATCACTCGCCTGTCTGCACATCACTCACCCGTCTATTCATCTTTCGCCTGTCTTTACATCACTTACTACATATTTATCAGTCACCTGTCTATACATCACTCACCTGTCTATTCATCATTCACCTATCCATCATTTACCTGCCTATACTTCACTCACCTAATTATTCATCACTCGCCTGTCTATTCTTCATTCACCTGTCTATACATCACTCACCTGTCTATTCATCATGCATCTGTCTATGCATCACTACTCTGTCTATTCTTCATTCACCTGGCTATACATCACTAACCTGTCTATTCATCATGCGTCTGTCTATATATTACTTGCTTGCTTATACATCACTCATTTGCCTATTCATCGCTCACCTGTTTATTAATCAGTCACCTGTTTATTCATCACTATCTGCATTACGTAGCTTGGCATTCATTATTTCTGTTATCGCATAAATGCGCGTAGCTGACCTGTATATTTCATTAATCACCTAAATGCCCACTAATCACATGTATGTTTAAGAAAACAGTGAAGTTACCTGCCAAGGTAGCTGTCTTGCACACAACGTCCGCAGTTTCACCTTATTGTTTTTGCCTTTGCAGATAAACTTTATATTTTTCATCAATATTGTCCGGGTGCTGTTTACCAAACTGGTGCGATGTGCTCCACCCAGAGCTAGAAAATATAAATACAGGTACGAGTTTTTTTTTAAATTGTCTCTTTCCAGACAGTGGCATAAAAGGGTGGGGGTGGACTTCCGAGATTTAGTCCCCACGTTTACCTAACATTTGGTGGGTTTCTCTGATTTAAAACAAAATATGTAGCACATATAAACGATGCATGACATAAATATTTTGAAGGTTTTTTAGTCATATTTTAATCAGTATGCTAAATATCATTTATAATGTATTACAACAAAATGGTTTATCAGGGTGGTTTCAGAATTTAAGCGCCAACGACTAAAACAGACAGCAACAAAAGAAACTCCTAGTTACTCCAGTGTTTCCAGCCTCCAGGGACATGTACAACACATACTTGCACAACGCACAAATGCACACAAACGCACACACGTACGCGGAGACACACAAATCCACAGACACAGACAAAAATATTTCTTCGTTAAGCTTCCTTGTATATTTCTTGTCCAAGTGTGTAGTTAAGTGTTGTGGGGAGAATCAATTGTCCTTCTTACTCAAGTCATCTTGTTATGGTCAACTTATTGTCACGTTTGTGAAGGCGTTTTTCTAATATTGTCTGCCCACTTACTCCCCCCCCCCCCCCACCTCCTCTGCTGATTCTTGTACTTACGGCACTCTCTGGAGGAATCCATGTCAGATTATAGTCTGTAGTTACAACTTATTCTCTTAAGTTAATTAGTCAATACTTAAAAGGTGCCTGACATTGGATATTTTTTCCTTCACCTACTTATAAAAATCAATTTTTCTTGGACTTTACTCTCCCTGTTTCCTCATAAGTTACTGAGTACTCCATTTTCCTCTTCTTTTCTTAAGTTGTACGTGTCCAGCCGCAGACAAGATGTGTTCTTAGATCCAGGTCAGATCCAGTCTGGTGTTATACCTATCGATCCCCCTGTTATCAAAACGGACTGACTACTTACTCTCAAAGAACGCCTATACTTGGTCATTTCTTTTTCACCCTTCGTCATCTTGGCAGCGTCTTATCTGTGTCACTCTATAGTATTCTTATCTGTGTCACTCTATAGTATTCTTATTTTGTCACCATGAGATAATCTTACTTTCAGTTAACATGACATCTTACATGTCCCATGTCATCTTAGTATTTATGTCACCATGTCATGTTCTTATTTATGTCACCATGACATCTTATTTCTGTCGCTGTAAGATCTTATTTCTGCCATCATGATATATTCTTATTTTATATATCTTATTTCTATCACCATGTTATTTTCTTATTTCTATCACTATGACATCATCTTATTTCTGTCACCATGTCATCTTTTTTCTGTCACCATGTCATCTTATTTCTGTCACAATGTCATCTTATTTCTGTCACTATGTCATCTTATTTCTGTCACCATGTCATCTTATTTATGTCACCATGCCATCTTATTTTCTGTCACCATGTTATCTTATTTCTGTCACCGTGTCATCTTATTTCTGACACAATGCCATCTTATTTCTGTCACCATGACATCTTATTTATGTCACCATGTTGTCTTATTTCTGTCACCATGTCATCTTATTTATGTCACCATGTCATCTTATTTTGTCACCATGTCATCTTATTTCTGTCACCATGTCATCTTATTTCTGTCACCATGTCATCTTATTTCTGTCACCATGTCATCTCTTTCCTGCACTGTTACGTTTTATTTCAGTCTTATTTTAATCAGCATGACATCTTATTGTTTCTGTCACTTTAAAATATTCTTATTTTATCATTATATAATATCCTTACTTCAGTAACCATGACGTCTTCCTTTTTCTGTCTAAATTGTATCTTCTCTGTCACCATGACATGTTCCTATTTCTTTCACCATGGTATCTTCCTGTCACTTAGAAACATTCTTACTTGTATCACTGTATATTATTTTAATTCTGTGACCATTTCATCTTATTTCTGTCACTATGTCATTTTCATAGTTATGTCATCATGTCATTTTGTTTCTGTCACAATGACATCTTCTTATTTCTGTCACTATGTCATCTTAATTATGTCACAATGACATCATTTTATTTCTATCACCATGTCATATTCGTATTTCTGGATGGGTGGAGGAAATGGAAAAGAATCGGAAATAGCCAACGTTGCGGCCACAAGGCCTTCGTCGAGGACAGGAAAGAAAGCGAGAGTTAAGTAAGAAACACGAGACAATAAAGACGAATATATACAACCCATAATTTCTGCTTAAACCTAGCGCCATGAGAATATAAAACCCATAATTTCTGCTTAAACCTAACATGGTCTATTTAGTCGATCAGAGATCAGGCCATGAGAATAATACAACCCATAATATCTGCTTAAACCTAGCGTGGTCTATTGAGAACATGCAGTCCCCATAAGATCTGCTTAAACCTAGACTGATCTATTTAGTCGATCAGAGATCGCGCCATGAGAATATTTTTTAAAAAAAGGATCCCATTACACGCCCTATTGAGGCATATTGGGAATATGGTGTTAGGCCCATATTTTCTCGACCGTCGGCACACAGGGTGATGTGGTCAGCATCACGCCGGCCTACTTAACCTTCCCAGAGTTGCTCTGGTACCCATTTGGGGCTGGGTCGACACAGGAGCCGTTTGCAGCCTAAAAAAATCCCACCTCATCTGGGGATCGAACCATAGACCACTGAGCTAGGAAGCCAGTGCACTAACCACTATGCTACCGCGGCTCCCCGTGAGAATATACAACTCATAATATCTGCTTAAACCTAGCGTGGTCTATTTAGTCGATCAGAGATCGCGCCATGAGAACATGTAGTCCTCATTATTTTCCTTCACCTACCATTTTATTTCAGTCACCACGACGTCTCCTTAATTCTGTCACGAAGATATCTTCTCATGTCAGTCACCACGACGTCTCCTTAATTCTGTCGCGATGATATCTTCTCATGTCAGTCACCACGACGTCTCCTTAATTCTGTCGCGATGATATCTTTTCATGTCAGTCACCATGACTTCTCCTTAATTCTGTCACGATGATATCTTCTCATGTCAGTCACCATGACTTCTCCTTAATTCTGTCACGATGACATCTTCTCATGTCAGTCACCATGACTTCTCCTTAATTCTGTCACGATGACATCTTCTCATGTCAGTCACCATGACTTCTCCTTAATTCTGTCACGATGACATCTTCTCATGTCAGTCACCATGACATGGTAAAAGTCAGTCACAGCAGCAATTTTTATTTCTTATGTGAAAAATTATATCGACCCTCGGTCGACCCTCTGTGCCTTATTGACCTCCTGGATGTCCATGACGACCCACTTTGGTGACCCCTGATGTAAAACTTATTAGTTGTCTAGCTTAGTAAACTTCAAATACCTAGTAACTAGACATTGTTAAGGGCACAAATAGGAACAGGATAGTTTATAACCATGTCTTCAAAGGACGTTGTTCTGTAGAATGTCTGAAGACTAATATCATAAGCACTTCCGACTTGGTGTTAAAAGGTATGGACATGAAAAAAAAGAGTTCCAGCAATAGAATATTTATTCATTCATGACCTGTTAGTTCTCTGTGGAGCATGGGTCTTCAACAAGTCCATGACAAGGTCATCCTGACCTGTACCATCCGTAAAATCCTTTTCATGTCTTTTTTATTATTTTTCATATTTGTATCTAGTTCTCTTCTCCTTGTGTTTTTCTGCCTCCTTCTAATTCTCTAACGTGGATTCGAGAACAAGAACTATCTTGTAATGCTATCAGCTTGTTTTCTAGTGTGGGCTCTATCCAACGCTAGCTGGTTTTCGTCACGTCATGTTGGTGGGTATGTTTTTGGTTCTTGTCATTAATTCCACATTGTCAACCTTATCGTGTTTTCGGTCCTTCCAGTCTAGAGAAGCACCCATTTATGGTCATCTGTAACTTCTTGAATTTCTTTTATTTTTTTCATGTTTTTCAGACATTAAATATGGCTGCCCTTCCCTTGTTATGTTTGTGTTGGACGGATTTCTTTTGATTTTCATATTTCTCAGCAATGTAAAAAGCTCCTCTTGTTTTTGGTATTCTTATACTGACTTCTGTGTCTCTGTCTCCAACTGTGTCAATGTTGCTGCCAAGAAATAGGTAAGAGTTCACAACTTGTCGAGATGCAAGAAAATGGTTCGGTTCTTTCGGCTAATGGTCGATACAAATCAATTCCTCAATATAAATAAGTGTAAACACTTGAAATTAAAACTGATAAATAAGTAATTGAACCACATTATGAAATCGATTACACAGATCCCAGCAAACGAATCCTGGAAACGAAAAGCATTCAGACTGCGGTAGAGGCCAAGACTAGAGAGGCAACGATGACACCATTACGTCATGTAAACATTATATCATCTGGAAGGAAGGTGTTAACGACATGACATTAAAATTCACATTCTTTATGCAGCAGTAGTCAATATAATCCTTAATTGTAACCAGTGTGGTGGTAACGGGGCACGTTTCATCCAGAAATTAAAAACAAACAATCAAACTGATTATCGCATACACACACCGAAACAAACCGATATAAAAACTGTGACTTTTAGTTCTAATGTAACCAACATCCTATTATCCCCCAGACGACTGGGCAAGTCCACTTTGGTGCTGATTCCCATTTTTGGTGTGCACTATCTCGTCACCATTGGTGTCCCTGACAACATAAACAGTGGCGTGGAAACAGTTAAGCTCTACTTCGAAATGTTCTTTAACTCTTTCCAGGTAAACTTTGACCTATTGACATTCAGTGTTTCCACTATGATTGTTTAATTTTTTTTTTTTCGCCCTCTATATCTCTGTACTTCTCTTTCTTCGTCTCTCTCAAGTTTTCTCTGTGACTTTCTCTTTTCTTCTCGGTGACTTTCTCATTTCTTCTCTATGACTTTCTCTTTTCTTCTCGGTGACTTTCTCATTTCTTCTCGGTGACTTTCTCATTTCTTCTCTATGACTTTCTCTTTTCTTCTCTATGACTTTCTCTTT